>JAKTWI010000326.1:0-28736 GCA_030561065.1 Sporopachydermia cereana | reverse complement strand
CCCCTGCCCCGCTCCGCCCCGCGAATCATGCAAGACAGACTAAACCCTATTACAGTTAACGTTGGGCGTGAATTTCACTAGATATGGGCTTGGACCTTCCATTTGTGGACTTTAATGAGACGTTGCATAGTTGACCTTCTGTTTCAGGAATAAACGTAAATAACGTTTATATGCGACTTGTACTTACTTAGAATGGTAACCCCTCGAGTCAGGTAGGAAGAGATCGAGGCAAGACTGAGAGACTTAACGTGAGTCAGAGACGATACTATCAGCTTATATCAAGGAATAAGAGGAGTTTGATACTGAATTTTGGTTTCAGAAAGGAATTCTGGGTGTTATGAGTAGATACTTTGCTTTATGTTTTTAATGTGGACCTAATTACAATACCTTTCCTTCTTTGGATCTCGAAGCTGCTTAGAAGTGATCCAGAGAAGCCTTAAGGGCTGATTCGACAAGTTTTGTAGATGCAGGGTGAGTTTCATGTTGCAACTAGTCTCGTATGTTTGAACTGAAATTTGGTTTTGGACTTTTCTTGGAAGAGAGGACAAGAAATTGTGCTGTTGTTTATGAGGAGGCGAAAATCACTCAGAGCTTTCTATAAGATTAGACAGCTCTATAGGAATGTGCCGAGTATCTTAACAGAATCACCTGTTGCCATAGAAAGCTTGTGGTGGCTCAAGTATTCTCTCTGTGAGATCCTTTCCTGAAATTCAAGTTCTCCCGATGTTGGACAAAAACACTCCAAATAGACAAAATGCGTACATTTGACTGCTTGTCCTTGTTTGAGTTGCTTGAAGCCGATAAGCCGGTTTTAGATGCCAGCCACTTGCTCGGTCTACACATGAGAAGCTATTGGCAGGAATCTGCTCAAGATTTGCTTCATTGAGCTTGGGATCTCGAGGACAGGTTATCTGTGAACCCCAACCACCCATCTATATTTTATCAGATGTGCTTAGATTTCTTTCCCACCAAGTATGTTCCATTGAATGCTACAGCCAGAGTATTTTTCAGTCAATGAGAGTTAAAAATGATGGGGAGTTTGAATCAACAGTGCCGTACTGAGTACAGATAGAGCTTCATTATACAGGTGGGCTACTGCAAAAAGCCCGTACATTCACTCCCTCTCTTATCAGTCTCCCGTCCTTAAAATAACCTCCCCATCTTCACAACTATCACGTTCTGAAAAGTGGTCGGTACCGGCAAGCAACCGATGCTCTCCTCTATTCAGCAAACTCAAAGTTAGGCTCTGCGAGGGGTCTCAATAAACCTACCATATTGCGAACAGTCGTGAAATCATCATGCGTTGCCGAACGTTATTGCAACTCGGCCCCGATTCTTCTCCTACAAGTTTCAAGGAGCTCTCTCCAACATGTATACAGTTTGCTCTTTTTTATCGCTCTTCTTTTGGTACTGATACGGTATTGACGGCTTTGGAGCGGGCATTGATATATTGGTAATCTCAAAAGAGAGCGCAATCTTCTATGGCGACATTCAAAAACTATGGAATACGAGATCTTGCAACAAACTCATGTTTCTATCAAAAGGCTAAGGCTACTCCATATGATTCAATCATATTTGGACAAGAACTGCATCTCATCACCAGTCCTGAGACTCTTTCTTTAAGCATTCATCTCTTTATAAGATTGGACCTCGAAAGGAAACGTGTAGGCAACCAATGAAACTCCACACATATTGACATATACATTTTTCACCTCCTAGTTTCTTCCGGTTTCAATGCTAAAGTCGCACCCTCAGTGCACTAAGGCCAATCTAGGAGGCCAGCGATAGGGTCAAGAGAAAGTAAGGAGCGACATACTACGCAGAGAAAGTGAGTTCGGCGACCTGAAATCCTCAATGCGCTTCACCTTTTCAGGCATTCTGTTTCACTACGAGTTTCACAGTTTCACTGCAAATCATGGTACTTTTCCGTGAATTCCCGGGCAGAGCATTCCGCAACTGAGAAGACACATGTGGAAGGGGAAAGGGAAACAAAAGGAAAACAAAAGGAAAACCAAAGAGAAACAAAAGGGAAACAAAACGGAAACAAAACGGAAACAAAAGGGAAACACCCATACTGTCAACAGTGTTTAAGGCACAGGTTTGAAGTTGTAGCAAAGCATATTCTGAGAGAATGTGATTTGAATCCAGCTGCAAAAGCTGCTGTGTGTAGTTATCAACAACGGAAATACCCAAAGGATATTGACCTGCTGATTGGCCCTGCAGGACATAGTAGAAAGAAATGCTAGTAAAGACCAATCCTTACCGAGAGTTCCAGTTTCAGTGGCGCTGGTTACTATCTGCAAAGGTACAGTCCAAAAATGCATATTTATTTATCAAAAATTGGCGTATGGAGTATCTATACTTCTATATTAGTAGCTTTGAGTCCAAGACTCTGTGCTGTCTAATCCTCTGAACAGGCTTTGAAATATCCTTCTGTTTGGTGGATGATTGAGGATGTCACGTCTACCATTTACCCTTTCTTAGTCACTCACAGGAGCTTTTCATGGCTCTTCATCATTCGGCTCACAACCACACTGGTCACAAAGGCTGAGCTGACAATAACCAGAACCAGCCCCAACAGCAGCGACTTGATGCCAAACGACGCCACTATCGAAGAGCTGAAATCGCTCTTGAGCTGGTCGATAACCTGCACATTTCCCGATATGCCACGCAGAGACTGTTTCAGCTCCCCGTGATTGGTGGACAGAACTTTTATCTCCCGCTCCACCCGTTTGAGATCTGCTGCCAGAGTGTCTACTGATTTATGTATCAGGGAAAGTGTGTGAGTGATGGAGGTGAGCTGGTCTCCGTGGTTGGTTTGCCGTGATGTGATTTCTCCCAGAGCATTTTTCAGCACTGACAGCTCTTCCAGGCTGCCTTTGGTGTCTGTCAGGTGTTTCATCATCTCCTCCACTTTGCCATTGTCTCCACTGCGGTCGTAGGAGTTGACGTATTCCATCATGGCTCTCCGGACTTCCTGCAGCTCTGAGGAGATCGTCCCCAGCTTATTGTGGAGGGCGCCGTCCTGGCTGCTGCCGGATTTGGGGTCAGCTTTGCTTTTGCTTTTGGAGAACAGCGTCTCCAGTTTGGCGCCCGCTTTCTCCATTGTGTCCAAGTAGTCTGGGCTTTCTTTTTCCAGCTCCCGGAGTTTCTGTTGCAGTTCTGCCAGTTCCTTCCGGACGTCTGCCATATCATCGGCATACTCATCCACAGTAGGATCGACATCTTCCAGCTTTTCCAGCTCCTGCAGATCCTCTTGGAGTTTGTCGATCTCCTCGGAGATATCCTGTTTCGACAGTTCGATCTGCTTGGCTGGGTTTTTCTCCGGAATATCGGAAACCAGGCCCGATCCGGCGTCGGAGGTGAGCTTGGAGAAAAACTTCAAATCGGATATCTCAAATCCAGTCGCCATATTCACCAACCCGCCCTCGTCGTGAACACCCAAAAAATCGCCACTGGCACCTGTGATACCAAAATAGGTGTTTCGCGGGATCACAACCTCTCTAGATGTCAGACAATCCTCTCCGTTGATCTTCAATTTAAACCAGTTGCCTTCTTCCCCACCCACAAACTTGTAGCTGACCTGTATAGTCACAGGCTTTCCGTCTATCTTCTCATGAGGCAGCACACATGAGTCTTCTGCGTTGCTGAGTTTGAATTCAGCTCCTTGTTTAGTTCCATCGTTGATATACAGCTTGACAAACTTGTCATGGCCTTTTGCCGGGAGATCCGATTTGCCGTCAATGATAACCGCCACTCCGTTGAAAGTCTCCGGACCTCCGTACACCGAGTTTTCCACGGGCACATCCGGCACCCGGTCCACAAACCACAGCGACAGGCCTCCGGTAGTAGAATGGCGGCCCACAAACTCCACTGTAAACTCAAGCGTCCATTCATCGTGGGGGTTAGGAGAGTACGGCCATAGCGCGCCGACAAGATGAGGCCGCGGCGGTACTACCACAAACTTGCCCGGAATGAACAGAGCATCTCCCTGGTGCACAAATCTCTTCAGCCGGAACTCCTCCAGGTCAGCTTGGCTGATTTGTTTAGGAAGCACATCTTCCATCTCAGGGAAAGACAGGACAGGGTCCAGATCGTCGAAGTCCTTCTTGAAGTCATAGCCAGAGACTGCAGACAGCGCCAAAGCCAGTGACAGCAGTGACGTTTTGAGAGAAACCATTTTGGCGGGAGATAACCACTCTGCTGTAGATACGGCTGGGTCAATTGTTATGTGTGGCCTTATCTAAGGGGCATCTGTCAATTGAGAGGGAATGCTAATGATGTCTTCAATGAGCGGCCAGTGCTGTATCGTCCATCTCCTTCTGATTCCAGCCTCCGCTCATCAAGAAGTCTCTTACAGTAGCCCCTGATTATACCTCGGGCATCCCTGATAATACGATACATTTCTCAATCCATCTCGCATCTCTACTTATCTCCTTATTCACCCTGTCGACTGAACCATCGCCAGATGCCAGGGAGTCACATGATAGTCATGTGAGTATGTCCGGTTTCCTGTTTATGAGCAATAAGAGTTGCTATGAGTAGCTGCATCGGGTTACCGTACGGAAATAAAGCCTCCAATTGAGGAAAATCTCCGAAATTTGAAAGCCATTATTTCCGGAATGCAATTGTCTAGTCACGTGCTCCAGACAGTGAACGCGAAACCGGCACGCTCCTCCCCCTCTAATATCCTAAAACGGACGGGCGAGCCTGCCTTTTTCTACTTTCGGCAAACTGGTCTTGCTTCCACTGTAGTTCGGTCTCATTGTGATAGCCGAGAGTCATCTCCGAAAGGCGCGAAAAGAGCCTCAGAGCGCAGAAAAAATTGGAATCGTATGCACTGGCCTGGCATCCCGGTGGTGTTTCCTGTATTTTCTTATCTGGCCCTCCTCGGTCTTCCCACTGATGATGTATGATAACGGTTCACATTCTCAGAAGACACTGCATTATCTCTTTTCGTGTCTGTGTCTTGCTATCCTTTTTGCTACTGTTATGATTGAATCACAATTGCCGGACCACAGACGCGAAACATTCTGAATCAGCTTTCCTGGCCCTTCTCTCCTTAGGAGATGAATCATCGTACAGGTCTAGAAGAACATTGAGAAAGTATTATGACATTGACACCAGCAACACCTCCCCGCAACAGCGGCCGTTCGACGTTTCTGTCGCCGCCGGAGACGCAATTGGAAGCTACGCGTTCGGTACAGGGACTCCTCAGTCCTGATGATTCGGTGAAGAAACCCTCTAGTCAGTCACAGGTCAGCAGGCAGATCAGCAGGTCGAGATTATCGCGGCCAGGTCGCTCGCCATACTCTTCTGCCAACCACTTGATATCTCCGAGGCGGACTCCGTCCAAGACTACGAAAAGGAGGCACAATTCTGAGCTGATCGTCACTTCGCCTACGTCCTCGGGTAGGCCGAAGGGTCGGGTTCTGTTCCAGGCGGCACACTCTACAATTGGCAGTGGCCGGGATCGGGAGCGACATGTTGCCGACCCCACATTGGCAAATAATGTGTTTGATTCTATGTATCCCAGTGTTTCCACTCCCCGCAATGTCCAGTCTGCAGCAGAGAAGGCAAGAGACAATGACAAGGTGAACAATGTCACATTCAATGAACTGGATTCTGATACCGAGAATGAGATTGTACACAGGCCGGTCTCAAATCCATTTGTTACCGACAAGGCTGAAAAGAGTACGGAGTTTGTGATTAGGAATTCCAACCTGAAGAATGACCCGCAAGGAAAGCTTAGAAATCTCAGACTCATGAGCAGAGGAAGACTACTCAACGATGAAGATAACGAGAAGGCTCTAGCGGCGTCGGAGGACCTTTTGAAGTCGCCAACGAGAAACTCAAGAGAGCGGAGAAATCCGTTTTCGAAGCTTCAGGCTGGGCCATTGAGGTCAGCACCGTATTCCTCAGAGGAGGAACTTTCTGAACCCGATATCAATGAGCTTGACGAAGCGCGTCGCAAGTCATCTACTGTTCAGTCCAGACTACGCAGCTTGCATTTGAGGCCACAACACTCTCAACCGTCTGTGGACTCTGAAACGGAAACAGACCAAGAAGACTTAGAGGTTATCCAGTCTTTCTATGAGAACACCAGCAGTGAGAGATCCAGCCAAGCTAAATCCACTTGAGCACGTTCTTCTCTTACTAAAGTCCGAATGCCCGAACTCAACAACCTCCTTTGACACTCGGGAGACAGCATCTTATCATCCAAGGACTCACATCACCCCTTATAGCTACGCAGGTCGTGCACATCCTCTCAACCAAAGATCACGTGTATTCATGAATAAAAGCACCATCTTATCAGGAGTCAAAACTGCAGTTTGATTTCAAGCTGCAGTCTCATCCACCACATCCCTACAAATCAAAATACTCAACCCAATTGAGCACATCTACTGAACTATGTAGGCCCACTCTTTGCCCTACACTAACGCCGGGGGACTCCGCCAACAGAGTAGCCTTCCTCAACCTTCAAAGACACCACTAAACAGCCACAACCACAGAAAATCCTCCATTCACCTCATTTTCGCACCTTGTAAATGTCTTATCTCATCATTGACGACTCGGCAGTCGGTACTTCCCGTCTCCTCCGTGTTCTTAACATCACATCTCCTCCCGGGATTTCTCGGCTTCAGATGTGTTTCCAAATTTGGACCTGCCAGGGCTTAGTCCCAACAAACACGAAACATTTATACTGACACAATCACGCTTGCCAGACCCGAAAGACGCGCTTTCAACTTGCTCTCCTCACCTTTCCTGAACTCATCAAACAGACAAACAACCTGACAGAAGAACAGTCAATCTCTAAATTTCTCTCCTGAGGCGCATTGCTACTGAACCTCAGCGCCTCTCGAATCCCTGAAGTGCGCGCTCCAGCAGCACTCATTGAGCGTCGATCTGGGAGTGGAGATTGTTTGAAGGCTCGGCAATAGAGCAGCTGGACTGGTCATTGCTTGTTTGAGAGTCTTGTCTGTTTACCTGATGATCAACTTATTGATGCTTTGAAGTTCTTTGAAAGCTCTCTGTTCAAATTTTGGCCTCCAATTTTGACGCATTTCGGATATCCTGTGAAGGCGATCTGCCCTCTAAACCAGGAGAAAGTTTCACTCTGGAATCACCCCATTATTGCCACTATCTGACTCTAAAATGGTATCTGAGTCACATCCACAACCCCAGCCTCAGCCCCAGGCTTCTGCTTCTGCATCCGCCGCCCTGCAAACGCGGCCTCAACCGTCGCTGCGGTTTTGGACGCCGGACTACACAACCGGCGTGAACCTTTTCTTCCAAGGGCTCAAACAGGGGATCACATACAGCGAAAACTATCTGGAAATGTTCCGCACGCGGATGGAGGCAGAAGAGGCCTATGGAAGTACCCTCAGCAGCTGTTCCCGGCTAGCGCCGGAGCCGTCCGATTCTCTTTCTGTGGGATTGTGTCTGTCCACCATGTGCAGCGAGATCAACCGGGAAGGCGAATATCACACCCGCTTAGCCGACATGATCCGCACGCTGATTGTAGGACCCTTGAGACGCTACAGTATAAACCATCGGGCAAAAATCACCGATGCAGAAACACATATCCACAACCTGATAGACGACTACTACCGCAAGCTCAATAAGGTCAAAACTGTGAAAGACAAGTACTATAATAAGTGCCGGGTGTATGACGACTTCAGGGACCAGAAGGAAGCGGCTGAGAGTCTGGCGGCGGCCTCACTGGAAGACAGCGCGGAACCACAACTGTCGCGATCGTCGTCTCAAACGCGAGCCTCCTCGTCCCGGGAACATACGCCACAGTCTCAAACAAGACCGGAAACAGCTTCGGGAGATTCCACAGAAGCCACTTCGGCAGATAATGAAGAACCGGCGGAAGCGGCCCCAATAGACGTTTTCCTGCTGGCAGGCGTCGAGTACGAAGAACAGGAAATCGGGAAATTGCTCCGAGCGATGCTGGACGATATCCCTCGCGGCCCGGCCCGCGTGTACCTTATGAACTACACTGATGTCTCCTCCGGTTCTGACATTGGAGAGTGGATTCAGAATCACACGGGCAACAAGCGGGTTGCAGCCGCCGAGCAGTTTGGCCAGGATTTACTGGAGTACGGGTTTCTGGGCACTGTGGGGCCTATCAACCGCAAATTTGTTATGAGTTCCACCGATAAGTACCGATGGAAACCTCTGGCTCTGGAAAAGGCCGGGCTTATAAAAGCCGGCTCGGCAAATGAATCTGTGGACTTCCGAGAGTATCTTGGCGAAGTTATTCAAAATGCCACTGGGTCTCAACCCAGCGAGATTCTGGGCCAAAGGCTGGAAGGAACCCGTTTGGAAAAGGAAATTGGAGCCCTGAGAGAGAAATATCTCCAGGAGGTTGACGCGTTGGACGAGGCACGGGCTTTGCTGGAGTCCACGTACTACTACTATATTGTGGATCTGCAGAAAGAGGAGCTGAACCGCTACACCACGCTGAAGAAGTTTGCGCTGGACTTCACGACCATTCTGTCCAACAATGTTGCCAGTCTCACCGAGTGTGTGGATCGGCTGGACGTTTGCGAGCAGTCCATCAAACCTGCGGCGGACTTCCAGCTGTTTGTAGATGAGCATCAGACTGGCGTTTTCACGTCCAGCGTAGTGCAGTATGAAAACTACCATGGGGCGGAGATCCACACGCTGTTTGGCTACGATTTGGGACTACTTAACGAGAGGGATTTCAAGCCGGCGCGGCTGCTCATCTTTGGTACACTTTCCTTTTTGGACGATGTCTATACCAAGAAGCTGTCCACCCGGGAGGAGCGTACTGCGCTCTGGCTGGCCCCCATGAATGTTTTGGATGCTAATCGGCTTCGAGCGCGGATCAACAAAGTCGGCTCTTTCTCCGACTTTAACGACCTGGGCCATATATACTCGGAATTCCCTGTGCAGGCCGTAGCAGATGTGTTCAAGCTGCTTCTGTTACAGATGCCGGATTCGTTAGTGTCGTCGGACGACTATATGGGCATCAAACTCGGCTACGAGAGACTGCCGATAGACTTAACTGAGGAGCACACGGACAAAGTTGAGCTACTGCGGGATGTGGTGAGTCCGGGAAACAAGTACAGAAAACAGATAATACGGGCTATTATCAATCACCTCAAAGATCTCATCAACTTGGTGGGCGAGGTTTCCGAAGGTGAGACTGAGGAAGACGTGGCCGAGCAGGTGAAGGAGTTTAAAGTGAAGCTGGCCGGCATAATGGCACCGTTCTTCCTCCGACCTGGGCGCAACTTCCACAGTTACGAGGAGTCGGGAGCCAGGAGTTTTGTCCCTCAGCTATTGCTGGACATCTTTGACCATCATGCAAAGATATACCAGCCCAAGCGACAGAACTCGCGCAAGAAATAGATAAGGTATATAGAAAAGAGGATCATGATCCATTTATTCATTCACCCCGACGTATCGAAGGGGTTACTTGTGATCAGGGGACGTGTCAATTCATGGCCCAGTAGCTCATATCAGATTACAGAAGGACTAAGCATGATATCCTCGTTATTCCATCATTTCACCTCTCTTACTCGATTCCATTCGAGCTCTTTCTACCTGTCCGATCCTCTATCTTTCGCCAAGTTTCTCCACCGCAACAAATTAAGGAACGACCTAGTATCATTCCAATATTCAAAAGAGTATTCGATAGTTAATGAGTTAACTAGGGAGCGCTCAATGAATGATGGAAGCATACGATAAGCTTCCTTCTTACTGTGCCCCGCTTCAAATGAACTCTCCCTATTTCCAGTATCAGATCACGTGATCCAATACAGAGCCTCCCTGCATGCCACGTGATCTAGTACAGAATTGTCTCTCCCCTTTCAACCCCCCCGCACGAGATATTTTCCCTCCACAGGCGAGATATCACCGAACTTCGGCCCGCTATTAACACCCAATAGAAATATATACAACCACCACATCACCGAAACCTCCACATTGATTCCACTCCTCAACATCCACATCCGCTGCGTACCTCATGGCCGAACCCATTGCCCCCTCAGCCCCATCGGCACCTGAGGTCGCCAATATCCCCGCCACACAGTTCCCCCGCTACCCGCGGGTGGTGATCGAGTACTGTATCGGCTGCAAATGGCACAACCGGGCCGTGTGGTACCTCCAGGAACTCATTCAGACCTTCGGGGCCCAGATCGCCGACATCAGCCTCTGCCCGGGCCAGCCGGGCGTCTTCCGCGTGTATACGCAGGCCGAGAACCGATCCGTTCCTGAGGTTCTGTGGGACAGGAAAGTGGACGGCGGGTTCCCGGACTCCAAGCTTCTCAAACAGCTTGTCCGCAACGCCCTGTTCCCCAGCCAGAATTTGGGCCATGTTGACCGCGACTCGGGAAAACTGGTGACATCCAAACCTCTCCCCACTACTCCGGCTGCAGCGGCTTCCTGTACTACAGCAGATTGTGTAGAATGCGCCGAAGGCGCCGAAGGCAGTGGCCAGCCAACGGTCTGACTTTGTCGGGCCTGGGCTACAGAAAGACCGCCGGATATTGCCGGCAATACTCGGCTGGCTTGACTGCGTTACATTTATGGTTACTGCAGTCTATCACTGACTGTGTGATACTGTACTGGGCCAGTAGGTGATTCTGGGGTAGAGGGATGACGTCAGTTTCCATCATCGCCTTCGCTGCATCGAAGATTGTTCTACTCGCAGTACGAAGGCGTGCCGGGCAGCACATTCTACATCCTTCTATGGCCAATCTGGGGCAAATGCGGCTGGTGGGAGTTAATCAGATCATCACGAGTACGTGAGTACGTGATGATAATTGGGCCATTAGCTGTTGTACCCATCTTGGTATGGAGAAGGAGGAGACTCTGAGATACGAACATGACAAGCAAACTGCGTAATTCGCAACCGCTTTCGCTGCTTCTATGACCTATTTGTCACATTTATATTCACTCCATATAGCATTCAATACCAATCTATTAACAATAATACACATCTATCCCTCTCAAACCCTCTCAATTCCCTCCAAATATCTCTTCCCCGCATGCCAAACTCCAGTCTCCCGCCTCCCCACCCCAACTGTCCCAAATCAGGGGGTACGTTTTCACCAGCGTGTCCGTATTTCTGATGACGACACCGCTAATTGCCCGATTGGGCTCTACTGTGGGGCAAGAAAGACCGTAGAGACAGCTCCTTCGAGTGAAAAAGCGCTCCGGTAACGACAGTTACACCACATGGTGCCCACCAGCAATGCCTCAGAATAACGATAGTATCACGTCACATATTTTGTTATTTCCATCTCGGCTCTCTCGGCTTTGTTGAGCCGGCCCTCCCCTCTCCCCGCCTGCCTACTTGCATGTGATAATACCATAGCGAGACGCGAAGTCTCCTCCCCTTCTGGAGCGAGACGCCATGTTCCCTGAGACCCTTTTTGCTATGATGAAAGACTCCTATCTGCTTCCTTTGCCTATTCAACAGCAGAGATGACGGTCTAATCCCAGCTGCAAGCTGCTAACAGTCTTCACAGCATGTCAGCAAAGTTCTCCCCAGACTCCCAGACTCTCCGAGGGTCTGCCCATCCCCATACTTCAAGCAGAACCCTCCTTATCCCAGCAGGCCCACCAGCCCAAAAGGCGATGACGTGATGGAGCAAAGCAAGGAACTGAAATTAACGCGATGACGTGGAGGGGATGATGTGGGCATGGCGCCAGATTACCTGCCCAAATTGCTCGTATGGTGCGTTTCCAGGCCCTGGCGGCTGGCAGGTGTGATGGCATCTCCAACCTCTGGGGTCTCTGAGGGCTGGGTATAAATAAGGCGTTCTTTCCTTACTGACTGTGGAGATGGGGAATATGGGAGAAAGTGTTGAGAAGGGTAGAAAGAATTTGGAGTTTTGGATCATCAGAGCATTCAGTTGAGACACAATTGCATCTCTATTCGACATTTCACTCAGTCAACACAACTTTCGACAAACCGCATACTCACTAATCAAAATGTCTGACGGTATGTTAAAGAGAGTTTCCAGCTGATGACAAGAGAAAAGGGGAATAGTACAAAGATGTGGCTTGCCATATCCATTGTGCTGTGTACCACTGTTGGAGCAATGCTGTTCTGCTATAGCAGTGTCCCTGCTATCCTGATATAGCTTGTATCAGTATTTACCTGTATCGTAACTCTTACTAACATCACCACAGCTGGAAGAAAGGATTTCACCGACAAGGCTGCCGAGTCTCTTCGGCCCGACAGCGACAAGACTTACTATGACAAGGCGAAGGAGTCTGTGACGGACGCTGCCGACCGGGTTGCCGGTGCCATGCAGCCCGAGTCTCAAAAGAGCACCACCCAGCAGGCGTTTGACAGCTACAAGAGCGGCAAGGACGAAGGAGCAGCCAAGTCGTACACGGAGACTGCCAAGGAGTATGTCGAGACTGCTAAGGAGAAGCTGACTGAGACCATCAACAGTTTTGCCCATGGCGCTGGCGAGGAGTCTGGCAAGAAATAAGCTGGCGGGCTGATGGCTTGACGCCGTAAATGTATGTTCTGATGTATAAGAATACATGATTAGTATAGGATTGTGAGATAAAAGTAGGAGGGGGGAGGAGGACAAGATTGAAGAGGAGGAGATTGTGGCTACGAGGTTAGTGAAACTGGGCAAGGGAAGGGCAACGGATGTTGAAGCTTAGATGTCTTGAGAAGGTTGTGAATGTTAAAGTAGTAGAAGTTGCATACAAATTATGGAAGCTGGGAATGGGTAAGGAGAAGTGATGATGAGTGCCCTTTGAGGTAAAAAGTAGGGGACAGACTTATCTTGCCATTGGAACGAGCTGAAGTCAATTGAATAAATAGACAGTGAACTGAGCATTGATGTTGGACACTGTAAAAGAGCTTTGCAAGCGGTTGGAGTGTTCTCACAATCTACTGCTGTGTACTTGCAGTCGTCACCATCCTTGTGATACCATCCTTATGATACCATCATTGCGATTCAGTCTGTTCATTGAAATATTTGTTTCCTGCTTCTTCCAGACAGTGCGTACCTCTTAAGCCATCTTTCTTGCCAACATCCATACTATCAGACTTAGTAGCATCAGTTCATAACAATAATCTCACTCAACACACTTCAAGACGTTCTTCCACCACCTGCCGCTTCCCAGAAACCAGTTTTGGGAGAAAGCAGCTTTCATCCTTTGAACGAATGCTCATCTTCTAACACTTTGCCCATTTCTTCCTGCTGAAGCAACATTACAGAAAGTGCCCATTTTTTGTCTATTGAAGCAACATCACAAAAAGTATCATGAACTGAAAGTCCCCAAGCTGAAATATTCGCACAAGTGAATCTCTCAAAATGAAAATCCATACTGAACAGCTTCTCTAAACTGATTATCCATCCTTCTTTATCCTTAGATGATAATTGTAGAATTTATGCTCAATCTTGACTCAAGAAAGAGCACTCTGTCCGTCAACTCCTCTACAAAAATGACACGAACAGCTTTCCAAATAGCGGACTTCTCATCCATAAGCCTCATTCCTCTTGTATCACCACCCTCAGGCACATTCTGCTCCTTTCTCTCTCCTTACATCTGGCAGTCCTCTCTGCTGCTTTATACTGATACCAAACATAAGGAATCTCTGCTTGCCTTAACAACAACACTTCCAGCATCCAAATAGCAAGTTCTGTCTCCTCATATTATAGCGTTAACTCTGGAATGTAACGAGCAGACTGATTCATCATATTAGATAAATTGGAAAGTAAGTAACCTCCTCTACTTTCTCCTTTCTCCATCTCCTTTCTCCTCCTTTCTCCTTTCCCTTTCCCTCCCAATCTGCACATCAGCATTCATTCCCTTCTCCCTTTACCACTCCGTTTACTCCATCAGCACCCTCCACTCCACTACCTTCTTTCCTTCCTTTTCTCTCTACAATTACTCAATTTCTCAATCTCTCATTTTCTCATATTTTCCCTCAATCGAAGAAGTTGACCATATATTAATACACGCAGTCTCTCATACTGAAATCGCTCTTCGTCTTGATAATCTTGAAATCTCCATTCCCATCCCATTGGCCGTCTTCTCTATTAATACCTGGCCTCATCAAACTCCCCGTCTTTATATAAAGGAAGTACCTGAATAACTCCTTCTCACCTCATTTAACTCTTTCAACTTTCCCATATATTCCAAACTCTTTCCACACTATCTAAACCTTCCCACTTCGAATCCTCCCACTTCTAATCCTCCCTCTTCTAAACCTCCCCACTTCTAATCCTCCCACTTCTAATCCTCCCACTTCTAATCCTCTCTACAGAGCCATTGTAAGCCACTCCCACTGGCTGCTGCCCTCGCCAGAGTTTTCGTCCGGTTTCTTACCCTCGGAACCCGAATTCCCCGGCGAGAACGCAAACGAGTCCTTGCCGATGTTCACTCCGCCAGTTCCAAACAGCTCCGGCGACTTCAGCAGGTATTTGCTCAGGTCGTCGTCGTCCATGCCGAATCCGGTGTCGGAAGCTGAGTGTTCGCCGACCTGCAGGGGCGCCGGCAGATTGCCCGATTTGGAAACCATCCCGGAACCGGAACCGGAACCGGCGGCAGATCCGTTCGCCGGCTCGACTTTCTTTTCTTCGGACCGGCCGGCAGCCGAAGCGGAACTTCCGGCGGGCCCCGCGGCTCCACTTCCGGCTCCACCTCCGGCCGATCCCGCCGCCGCCGGCTTCCCCGGCGGCTTAGCCGACATGCCCTTCACAGCCGAGTTCTTCCGCCCGCCGGCTTTGCGGTCTTCCGCCGACGGCGGGTCGGGACTCGAACTGGCCGGGCTCGGCCCGTTGGTCCGATGCCGCTTCTTAATAATATCCGTTTTCAGCGACAGCGGCCGCACCACGCCGTGCAGCTTCAGAAACAGACCGCATGCGTTGCACAGCGGCTGGCCCTCCGGGTTCCGCCGCCACAGAGGCGTCGTCTGCGTGTGGCAGTTTGTGCACGACGTCGGCTGCGACGGATTACCCGACGGCCCGCTCGGCGACACAGAAGTGGACTCCGCGCCCGACTTGCCCGGCGGCGTGCTCCGCTTCGGCTTCACCCGCTTGCCCGAATCGGCTTTCAGTGTGGCTAAGGAAGAAGCCGAGGAGTCGGAGCCCATCGGCCGGCGGCCGCCGGGTTTCGCCAGCGACCCGCGGGCCGCCGTCGGCACGTTCAGCGGCAGGGAGCCCGGCAGGGAGCCCGGCTCGTCGGCCATCGGCACGTCGGCGTCCAGATGGTCGAAACTGAAACTCGGCTCGGCGGAGAAGTCAAACCTGCCGTTTTCGGCATCGAATCCGGGCCCGGCGGGTTTGCCGAACGGGTCCGGCCCGATGCCGAGGCCGGCCTCGGCTCCGCCGAGCACCTGCGACGGGTCCACGTGCTGCAGGGAGCCGTGCGGGGTAAAACCGGCCGGGTCCCACGAGTTGGCGCTTAGGTTTGAGTCAGTGCTGTCACGTGAGTTGAGCGACTGGCCGCGCAGCGAGAAAAGCGTGTTTGTGGACGAGTAACTTGACGCGTTTGTGCCGCCCATCGGGAACCGTTTCAGCCCCGATTTGGCCGCCGCGGCGCGCTCGCGTTCGCGCTCGCGTTCCCGCCCGCCCGCCGGACCAGCCGGCGGAACGCCCGGGCCGCCCGCCGCGGCTCCCGGGATGACTGCCGCATTGGGAAAGTTGTCGAAAAACACGCTGGACTTCTCGTTCGGGACGGAATTGGAGTAGAAATCATACAGCGACGCGTTGCTGGACGACACCGACAGGGAATGCGACATGTAAAGGCTGTTTGGTTTGCCGGGGTCTTCCGGCGAGTGGGACGGGCGGAAGGAGCCGGCCATGTCGAGCCCCTCCATGGCCAGCGGGTCGAAGTTAAACTCAAATTCCTTGCCTAATTCGTCTCCGGTTTTACCCGGTCCGACGGGGGAATGGAACGACGAGGTGGGCAGCGAGTGGGACATCCAGTCGGAAGGTGCCGAAGAGAGCGGGGAAGGCCCCCAGCCGGAAGCGGAAGCGGAAGCGGAAGCGGAGGTGGAGACCGGATGGCGGGGGAAAGCGGGGCTGTCGGCGGAGTTGCCGAATCCGGCATACTCGGATGCGGGCCGCTTTTTCGGCCGGAACGGCTCCGTGTTGAACTCCTCCTGGCCAATTTTGCGGATATGTGCCGCGTAGTCAAATTCCTCGCATGTCGGATCTGTCACCGGCGACAAAACCCGCGCGGACCCGCCGCCGGCTTTGTGTTTGCCGACAAACGCCGGCTTGCCGCTCAGCGGCTTCTTTATGCCGCCATTGCCAACGGGGTTACCGGCCCCGCCGGCAGAAAACCGGCCGGCCGACTTGGACAGCGGCGAGATTGCCGACGCCGAGCTTGTATCCGAGCCCGGCCCGGATCCCGCCGACAGCGGCGTCTGGCCGTCGGCATCTCCGACTGCGGGGATCAGTTTGGATGTGGGGTTGGTGGAGGGGGGCATTTTCTGGTTGATGTACTGGGACAGGGAGGAGTGGCGGGGCCCGGCGGGGTTGGCGGGGTTGGCGGGGTTGGCGGAAGCGGAAGCGGCCGGCGCTTCCGTTTTCTTCAGCCGCTTGAGGTTTATTGTCATCATGCGCCACGTCAGGTTTTCCATGCGGTCTTTGTACGGAAGGCTGGCCTTTGCCCGGTAGTACATTTTCCACAGTTGGATGGCGTGCGGGTCGGCGGGGTCAAAGCGGGGCGGGGCATGGGACATGGCGGACTGGGCCCCGCCGAGCCCCGCCGCAGAGTGCGGGGTATGGTGGGGTGCAGGGTAGGCCTGCGAGTGGGGCTGCGGGGCAAATGAGGATGAGTGGTGGGATGCGCGGCGGGAGGAGGCGGTGGAAAAGCTGTTGCGGTGAGGCGGCATGTGCTGCTGAGGGGCCGGGCGGGGCTGGTGGTGCGGGGCCTGCTGCGGGGCCTGCGGGGTTTGCTGCGGGAAGCCGCGGGACGGCCGGCTCGGTTCCGAATTGGGCGGCATGTGTGCGGGGCCGTCGGCGGGGTCCACAGGCATGTAGGAGGGGTAGTAGCGCTGCTGACCGGCCACCATCGGCTGGATGGGGATCGGCTGGGCGGGCATGTGGCCCGGATAGCCGTTGAAGTAGCCCATAGGATAGGGTTTCTGGTTGGCGGGGTTGCCGCCGTTGGCGGGGTAGTATGCGGGGTTCATGGCTTGCTAATGAGGGGTAATGAGGGGTAATGAGGGGCACTGAGGGGCAAAGCGGGCGCCTGGACTGGCCGGCGGGGCGCTGGGGCTCGGCAGCTGTGGCAAACAGGCACCAAATCCGACCGGACGGCCCAAAAAAATCAGCAGTTTCTCCTCTTTATTCTGTTCCACTTCGGCGGCCAAGTGCTGCTGTCTGTTGATGGTGGGGCAGCCTGAGGGCGGGACAGCGGCAAAGCGGGGGCGGGGTAGGCGGGGGCGGGGTAATTCTTATTCTGAGATACAAACGCACGCAAATGTCGGCGCCCGGATATCCACACTGCTGGCCGCAAACCCACAAGGCAGAAAAAGCGGAGCAAAAACATTGGCGATGGCTCAAGTGAAAAGCTGGCAAGAGAGGAAAAAAAACACACCTTCAGGCTGGAAAACTCAGGAGATTTGCGGATATGGGAAGGCAGACGGGCAGAGGAGGGAAATTAGAGTTACGATACATCGACGTGCGTTGCTGTAGGACGTTTGGAGTTTAACTTTAAATGGGGCGGGGAGGCAAATTAGAGTTTGGGAGGAAGGGTCTTTCGGGACGGATGAGGGACGCGCAGAGGGCGTACGGAGGACAGAGCAGGTGCGCATGAGAGGTGGGTGGGAGGAGACGTGGCGAATGGGCGGGGGGGGGGGGGAGAGAGAGAGAGAGACTGGGGAAGAGAGTGGAAGAATGAGGAAAAGATGGAAATATTTGAGGGCTTGAGAGGTATTTGGTTATGAGAGCTGAGGAGCAAGCATGTGCTGTAAGTGTGAGCTTCGGAAGAAGGGGGCCGATTTGCCGAGCGTTGGGTCGGCGGATGGCGGGCGGAGTGCTTTGGGACACAGGTTGGTTTGTTTCATACTACACTAAACTCAACTGCCGTCCGGGATATGCAAGATTCGGACAAACCTAGAGTCTATGGGGGTCATCGATTTCAGGTTCAGTAGCACCTCTTACAATTCAGAAGAGGGTGGAATGCAGATAAAAAAGAGGCATTGCAGCAGACAAAAAGCTGTTGTATTAGGCCAAACAACTGCACAATCCAGCTCAAACCTGTATTGCTGCCGTCTATGTGGTATTGACAGCCACATTGCTTCCAATTTAAGTCCCCATCTTGTTGTTCTTGCCCGTGTCCAAAGTTAGGATAGGCCTAGCCGTCCCAGAACGGTAATCAGAATTTGGGACAGGTGCTACCCGGAACAATATTCAAACCTTAACCCGACTGTCCGGCTTGTTCTGCACCCAGCCTAAGGGTCTATAGACAGCGCCAGGGGTCTGGAAAAGCTGTACGCAGCGCAAGCATCCTTACCGAACGCACTCTCCGGAGCCAATCGCTGGACATCCCTTACTAAAATACTACAGACCTGAATATTATTGGCAACTGTCAACTTTCCAACGGCTTTCCAACCAGCAATTAGCAGCACCAGCCAGAAGAAAATAGAATATGTTACCGCCTCGGTATCAAGCCTCCACGGCGCACTAAGCCGGGAAAAGCAAATGTAAGCCTGCCCGAACCTTGCCATACATTTGGCTGAGCCATCGGACTGCTTCTCACTTTTCCATCATCGATACGTAATGTCAATCAATGTATGGAGCATGTGTAATAATAGGGAGTTAATATAGGCGGGCCGGTTGGACTGGTCAAAGAGGGAAATATTCGGCTGGCCCAGCGATCTCCGAGTTACCTACGCCGGTACAGGCCTTCTTCTCGATTGCCTGGAACTTGCCGTCGTTCTTATTAGGACTGGGGCTGAATCTCAAGCTGGGTGAGTCCACCAGCCGAATTAACGGCCCGGCTCGGCTTGGGTGTTGCTGCCGTGTTCGGGGTATCACAGAGTTGTGTGTTGCTGGCAATTGCCGACAACGGATTCGGGCATCGCCTGTTAGCTGTACTTCTCCACATCAACACATCTCAGATGTATCTGTTAGGTACCAACCTATCACCGGACTCCGCATAGTTTCGATGGTGAGAGTACAGTTGATACCGGCTTTTTCTGGGGGATTAACGCTCAATAGAAATGTGCAGTTTGACTGTAAGAACTGCCAAAAGATGTCTGATCATTGTCATTCATTTTCTATGTATTGATCCCTCTTGTCCTTCACTCCAACTCGCACAGCTGAATGTTTGGCTTTTCGGCCCGGCATATAGTGAGAATTAGAGTGCAAGCCTGCATTAGGGTTTGCATGATTAGCCCAAACTCTGTGTTATCTGAATTAAGGTTGAAGCAAGACTGAAATCCGACCTGAGTAACTTCATGACTCAGCACGTATAAGAGCAGAGCGAGACTTCAAGTTCAGGAGGAGGAGCTGCAAAACTCGGCACCAAACAGCAGTATTGAGGATTATAGAAGGTAATATATGAACACTTCTTTAATGTTGAGCTAACTGTCTGCTTTTTATTCCCCAATTTCCTTTCTATTCCGTCATTGCCCCCGAACACACTCTCCTCATCGGTGATACTGTGAGTTGCGTCAGCCTCCAGAGTCTGTTTTCCTGTTTTCCGCCGGCTCGGGCCTGTTCGGAGTTGCAGACACCGGGGCCAAGACATTCATGTACTACTTCTGCAAGAAATTGCTGCTTGAGCAAAGGTGCTATTTTTACCTATTTCTGACGGGTCTGCCTCGGTAGGAACCGCCTTTGTCCCGAACAAGAGGGAGGTTATGTAAACGAGCCCTGGCCTTTTTACGGTGTTTGCGAACCTGGAAAAAAAGCCAGACATTCAGAAGGTCCATTTGTAGTTTTTGCCAGCTCTTTCAAAGCTATTGTTCTAACAATATATGCCCCCAGCTCCCCCCAGCTCTGCTTCATTGTACCTGTTCTTTTGCCCGAGCCGTACCTGTCAAAGCTTCTGTAGCTCAATGCTAGTTCAAAGTGAGACTCTGATATACCCAAAGCGGTATCAAGGATAAGACTAGAGTTTCAACTTTAATTGGTATTCCGGCGAGATCATTGGCCAAGCCGTTGAGTGTCTGACTATTTGGGGGAGATGCATATGATAGCATGAACTCTAACAGCACAAAGTTCACTTTGAGCCGGCAGTACCTGAACAGAACGGCAGAGTGTGGGGTTGGCAGAATGTGCCGGAGCAAGCGGATCATACTGAGAGAGAACCAGAGACTTAGGTGTCCCAAACAGCCCCTCAAACTCCCTCAATGTTCAGTCGTATTCCAGCCAGGATACACTGACTACCTGACGCCGTTGTCAAATCCTGCAGCCCCTAGTCCTCGCTAAGACGCTCTTGTCCGGTCTCTCGGGCTTTAGCTCGAACGAACATTTCCAGATCGAGTTTCCGTATACAGGGTCTGAAAACCCTAATCGACAGTCGTTCCCTGCCGATTCAAACCCGAAAATCAAAAGTATCAAGGAAATATTCTTGAAGATCTGGACTGGGGAATGGCTCATAAGGACCAAGAAAGGCCAATTGCCTTTGAATATACAGCATGATGTCTCAAACGGGCTCCGCCCACTCCGTTGGCCGGCCCTGCGCCAGCCGAGATCAACACTGGCTGTCTGCTGTCTCCCGAGCCCGTTATTCCGGCATGGGCCCTTGAGACTTGCCAAATGGCGGAATCCGAAATACCTGTATATTGACCGTTGCGGCATCGTATCATAGCCTCTCGCGGCCCTCATCTTCAAAGCTTCGAACCTCTTGTGCCCCGTTGCTCGGCTCCATCGCCTCTTTGTCTTCTGCCGCTCAAGGCTAACTTACTGCCCAAGCCGTTATACTCCTCCACCAAGAGTTGAGGCACGAACTCAGTCCTCCAAAGGCCAAAACCCTTTCCAACTTGTCCCGCTTTTTCCCTTTCCGTGTCTCATCTGCCGGACCTGACATCCGCACTCCGTCCCGTCCCGCTGAACTTGATGTCTCATTACCAGCCCTTCCATGCATCTCATCTCATCTCATCTCATCTCATTCCGTCCAATGATGGGTGGGGGACTGACAGCAGCTTAACATGTTCATGATCACTTAATCACAAACTACCCATCCATATGTTTCATCTCCCGCCTTCTGAAACATTTGTTTATCTCACAGCAGCTTATGAAACATCCAAAAGGCCAATGGAGATGCTTCCTGGTATACTTCCTTGCAACATGTGTTTCAGCTGGGTGGATCGGGCAGCTTGTGCGGGAACCGGCAGGCTGTCGGCGTCGGAGATGGCAGGCCAGCCGCCAGGCCTGGGCTTATCATGGGATATGGAGAAATCTGAGACGCGATTGGGAGTAGGGAAGAATGTATAAATATACCTGTATGGATGGAGGGGTGAAGGGTAGTGGAGAGGGTATTTGGAGGCAGGTAAAGCGGAAGGATAACGTATAGTAAGGATAAGGCTTGAGCGGGGAGATTTGGAATAAGCCGAGGAAAGCTGGACTCTATAGATATCTGAAGCAAATACGAGTATTTGTACCAACAAACAACATACAAGTGATTGGACTCAGTTCTGAAGCCTTTTGAAGCCCTTGAAGCCTCTAAAGCCTCTTAAGCCTTCAAAGCCCTTAGAGCCATTAAAGCACTCAAAGCCTGTGAAGCCCGAAAGCCTCTGAAGCCTCTAAAGTCTCTAAGCCTCTGAAGCCCCTACTGCCTCTAAAGTCTCTAAAGCATTCAAAGCCCTCACAGCCTCTACAGCCCCTACATCCCCTACAGCCTCTGAAGCATTCTTCACCCTCACCAATCCTCTGCCCCTCTTCGAAATCACCCCCATCCACCATGGCCCGCCCCTCGGAACGCTCTGGCCGGCGGATCATCTTCAACATCTCGGCCCACTACAAAGTGGAGTCCATCTTAGGCGAAGGTGCCTACGGCATTGTGGCCCGCGCCACCCACCTGCCCACCAACACCAAAGTGGCCATCAAGAAAATCACCCCCTTCGACGGCACGCTGGTGGCGCTGCGCACCCTGCGGGAGATCCGTCTCATGCAGCATTTCGACCACAGCAACATCATCACCCTGCTGGACGTGCAGCAGCCCCGCAGCTTCGACGAGTTCTCCGAAGTGTACCTCATCCAGGAGCTCATGGACAAAAACCTCCACGAGGTTATTCAGGCCAACCACAACCAGCTCACGGACGACCATATCCAGTATTTCATCTACCAGATCCTCCGGGCTTTGAAATGCATGCACTCGGTGAACATCATTCACCGGGATTTGAAGCCGTCGAACGTGCTGGTGAACACAAACTGCGACATTAAGGTGTGCGACTTCGGCCTGGCCCGCTGCGACATCCCGTCGGCATACCGCCGGAGTGCAGCCGAAAACCCGCTGATGACGGAGTATGTGGCGACCCGCTGGTACCGGGCGCCGGAGGTGATGCTGACTTCCTCGCAGTACTCGCGGGCCATTGACCTGTGGAGTGTGGGGTGCATACTGGCCGAGCTGCTGACGCAGAAGCCGCTGTTCCCCGGCCGGGACTACCGGGACCAGCTGCTGCTGATTTTTGCCGTTTTGGGCAGCCCCTCGCCGGAGGATTTGCTGACTATCAAATCCCGAAGGTCGCGGGAGTATGTGCAGTCGCTGCCCCGCATGCGGAAGATCCCCTGGGATCAGGTGATCCCGGGCGCCAATCCGCTGGCGCTGGATCTGCTGGACAAGCTGCTTACGTTTAATCCGAATAAGCGTATAACTGTGCTGGAGGCGCTGGAGCATCCGTATATGGCGGCATACCACGATCCGAGCGACGAGCCGGATGCGGCGCCTTTGCCGGAGGGGTTTTTTGATTTTGATTTCCAGAAGAATGTGCTGAGCATTCAGGATCTCAAGGGGATGCTGTATCAGGAGATACTGAACGGGCGGTCGCTGATTCCTGCCCTGGTGGCACATAGTGAGTACAAGGCGCAGACGCAGCGGCCGCTGGAGTCGCAGTCGCAGTCGGGGAATGCATATTAGGGAGGAGGAATGAGTAGGAAGGAGGGAAGGAGGAAGGAGGAAGGGAGGAAGGAGGAAGGGAGGAAGGAGGTGGGAAGATAGGGGATAAGGTAAAACGGAGGTAGGAACGGAGAGTTGAATGAGGAGTTGTTGTGGAGATTTACGGTTGTTTGCATATACCGTCATTTGGGTTGTTTTTATGGAGGAATGGGTTGATATGTCAGCAGGGAAACTAGTGGGCGTGATATTTGGGGGATTAGCGCGGAGTTTCAGCAGACTGTGGGTTCAAATTCTGAGGTATATTTTTTGCGGGAGGATCCAATATGCACTCTCATATTCAGGAGACGGAATGACACATATTATGGTCTTTGATTTGTCCTCCAGACTCGCTGACCGTGTTGGTTGGTGCTATCGTTCTATCTGTGGGCTTTCGGTTTGGCAGCAGTGAATCTTGGCGGTGCTTTGACAATACGTCATATCATAGACTTTTTGCCGATGTTTTCAGGGTTGTCATATAGGCTTCATAATAGACAAGGAACATGAGAAATCTGCCAATCTCCCTTTTCATTCTAAGCGGTCTAATCAGTCTGGATTGTCTATTTTTCCACCAAACAGAACAATAAGTGACTCTCCTTTTGATCAGTCATCACAGCTGATAATTTAGAGCTGTTGAGAAGTTTGCACTGAAGAAAAGCCGGATTTATTACTGATGATGAGGAACTCATATTAATCTCCTCAGACTGAGTGTCCGTTTCTCTCATAATAACTGCTCTGCTCCTCAGGTTCCACACTTCCCACGAGTTTTCACTCCTTGCTGGTACGGATTCGGCCTCATTCCCTTTACTCAAATTACTCCAGTCTACATCAACAATCCCTAGCAGATCATCTTATAGTTGTTCAGTTACAGCCTTGCACCATCCTCTTTTCAAGCAGTGTCCTCCCCACTGCTTATTTTTCCTTCTCCCTTGAATATTGAGCTCCTCGGCCTTTCTACCCTGACGTGCAACGGAGTAAGCTTTTAGAGAGTGGGTTACTCTTTTCTTTCTTCTATCTGACTATATTTTGATCCTTAGATTTTCTGTCCTGATTTATTCTTCTTATCTCTGCTTCCCTTTCCTTTCAACCTCGCATTCTCCTTATCGCACTCATCGCTGCCGCGACATGCACTGATATGCATAAACTGCAAGTTGTGCATTGCCATGCATTTACGTGTTCGATCTCAGGGCAGGCGACTGGAATCTCCAGACTTTTGGTTAAACGTAGAAAATAATAAAAAATGCTTGGTTGTATAGAGTCTGCAATTGGCTTAATATGCTCTGCATTATATCTCTTCATTCAACTATTTCAGCAGAGAACTGTTGAGCGTATAAGTCACGAAATCTCTTGCCTTCCAGACTCAAACTCATTCTCCCTCTCTGTTAAGGTTTCTGATCCGCATGATGGCTGTGATTTCACTCTAGTACGAGACCTTTATGCTATCAAAGCTTCAGGATTGTGCAGTAAATCAGTACAACTACTACTATAGCCATCTCTCACTTGTAATATAAGCGCATGAAGCCACATAACAGCAACAGATATACAGTATCTCCGTAGTAGTACTCCTCTATCCACAGTACGGTAGACTTCCCTCTGCATGCCCATGCATAAGCATGCATAAACCCTAACCCACTCCACCGGCTTTCTGCAAGCTGTATCAACCCTGCATGCGACTGCAGGAAGTGACCCGCAGCCTTTGTGATGAAAGAGAAGGCAAAAGAAGGGAAGAATTGAGAGTCAAGAAAGGAAGAGAGAGAGATGATAGAAACTTGAATGGAAAGAGAGCAAAATAATAGAAGAAATCAGCAGAAAATCATAGCCAAAATACTCAAACTAAGAAAAGAAACAAGAAAGAGAAAGACGAGAGCCAGCTCCTTCTCCTTCTCTCTTGTTTCCCGCTTGCTGCTTTATTGCGTTTATCTGCAGAAGGTGACAATCAGTCCCAACTCTCGGCGGCGCTTCATTGCTTATGAATTGTTTACTGCTGGGCATTGGCATACATCAAAAAGGAAAAAGAGAGATCAGAATTGCAAAATATACTGAGGAGTTTGATAGGAGTTGACGGGATCGAAAGCACCCACAGTTTATTGATTGGATGCCCATTAACTGGATAAGGCAGCAGGCTCAGAATTGCAGATAAGCAACTCGCGGGGGAAAGTATCCCTCTGGAGGACATAAAGAGGAAGAGAAAAGAGGAAGGTGGGGATAAAAAGAAGAGGAGGAAAAGGAAAGTCAACGGAAAGAGGAAAAAGGAAAGGAAAAGATAAAAGGGAAAGAAAAAGGAGGAAGACTTGGATGAGAAGGAGTCTGACAATAGCAACGGTTACAAGGAAGAGACAACAGAAGGAGGAAAAGACGATAAGGTGGTGTAACCTATGCCTGCTAAAAAACTTATACTCAGCAGGAGACAAGAAAAAGGGTTGCCATAAGGAAGTGAGAATCTGAATGGAATAGTCGATATTCGTTTTCAAATTGATTGTCCCACAAGCTGGTATCTGAGGAGTTCCTTCCCTGAAAGAACATCCATCGCATCTGAGCGATAAGGAAATCACTTCCGGCCCTTTGAAGCTCGTCTTGGGGCCTTCAACACGAATATTACTCTAATCTCCGATCCCTCAAAATGACAGTGGATTATCTGTGAGTTGGGACATCCCAAAAAAATGCTTGAGGTTGATGGGGCAATGCTACCTGCTACGGCAATATGCCCCCTGTTTGTTTGATCCGTGTGGCTAACTGTATCGTATAGGCCCACAGTAAGCAGAGAATACTGCCGCGGGTCATTTCTGCTCCCGGGAAGTCATTTATACCCCGGAAGAGTGACAGTCAAGTATGTGTGAAATGATATGATAGAAGGGAGATTTTGGGATACTTGAGGGATTGGTGAGAGCGAATGGAATCTGTTTGAGTGGAACTGAAAAGGTGATAAAAAGGCAGTGTTTGTTGGAGTGAAAGGACTGAAAGGAGTGAAGGAAGTGACAGGAATGAAAGGAATGAAGAGAATGAAAGGAATGAAATGGGTGTGAAAGGGGAATGATCTGGCGTTCCAAGTGAATTGAAGAGGGCATGAACCGGAAAGAAAGTGAAGAGGCAGCAGGAGGGGGAACAGTGCAAATCCTGTTATATGGCTGTACCCATGACCGCTGGGTTATCCCACTGGCGGGAAGGCAGCCGGTACTAGGAAAAGAACAGCCTCTCATTACCAGATGTATCCCCTGTTTCATTCCTTCTGTTAAATTCCTTATGTTTCATTCCTCATTTTTCAGTTCCCATCTTTCATTCATCATTTTTCATCATCTACTCTGTCTCCTGTTCCTTCACTCCTTTCCTCCAATCTCTACCCTCTCTGTTTCTCCTCCTCCTCAATCTCCCCTTTTTCTCCCTAACTCTTCCTCCCACCCCTACTAACCTCCCTAGACACTGGCAGTTACGCGACCTGGTGAACGTGTCCACCCAGTGCCCACACGAAGTGCTCTACCCGTGCGAAAACATCATCCACGGCATCGATCTCAAACAGGGCAAACCGGAACTGGTCTGCGAGTTCAACTTTGCGCCCCGCTGCGTGAAAGAACTTAACGGCATTATTGCCGTCGGCGGGGTTTTGGACGCCGGGGCCCCCGGCGGATCCGCCCGCGGCCTGTTCGGAGTCTGCAACCGCGAAACCCAGGAGATCTTCACCATCCGCGTCGGCTCCTACATCAACAACTCCATCACCATGTACAGCAAGGGCAACTCGTCTCTGAACGCCATTGTGTGCAACAACGACTGTGCCCTGTATACAGTGAGCATTACCCCTCGCTCGGTAGCCAAAACAGGAGACGTGTTGATGCCCTGTGCGCTGAACCACGCAAGTATAAGCCCGACCAATGGGATGATTGTAGCGTGCGGGGACTCCTCGGATATATACATCAAGTATAAGGACTCTAGTTCGGTGCATTCTCCCGATAAGGTAATCTCGACGAAATGCGACTCGGGGTTTTCTACTGCTTTCCATCCTTCCGGGATGATGTTTGCTACCGCTTTCCAGGACGGCGTGGCGCTTATCTACGATGTGCGGAAGCTGTCTGCTCCTCTGCATGAGGTGAAGTCTACCCGTTTTGACAACCAGCGCGGGGCTTTCCGGTGCTGCAAGTTTGTAGACGGGGCTGAGGATTTCCTCATACTGTCGGAACAGGTGGGACGCGTTCATATCATCGACAGCAGCAACTTCCACAAGCACCAGGTGGTGATGTTCCCCATGGGCTATGGGAAGCAGAGTCTGCCCTTTGGTGGCGATCCGTTCAGCCCCATTGGGCCGGAGTCTATAGCCGGTGATATCCGGCCCCAGAGCTCAGTTCGGTTTGATGAGGATTCTGGTGATTTGAGTGACGACGATTCTCGGCAGGTGTCTCGGCAGAGTTCTCGGCAGAGTTCTCGGCGGGGTTCCCGTACTCAGAGTGGCGATTCGGCATCTCCCGTCAGCCGCAGATCGTCTCGAGAGACGCTTGAGCCGATTGTGCGCTCGTATGAGGATGCGGTGGAGTACTACTCCAAAGCGGTAAGCAGCACAAACACGAGATCCCGATCCGGTCTTCAGTTCCGCCGAGATGTCCAGCAGGCGGGGGTGTCGGATAGCTGGAGAGGGGCGGGTGATACGCGGCAGCACCGGCGGCTCATAATCACGCAGCCGAGCGACAGCGGAAGCAGCCGGAGAAGACTGCCAATCCCCGATGCCGGAGGGGCCGGCGGGAGATCCTACAACCGGGCAAATCTCGGAGTGGATTTCTCTCTCAATGCCTACCGGGCCAGCTCGGCATCCCGGACATCGGGACAAGGCGCTGTAAGGCGGTACAGCAGTGCCGAGTCGTCTTCCTCCCGGCCTTCGGCAGCCTCTTTACGTCCGCCCCCGGTGTATGCCCATCGGCGGTCCTACTCACATGACCCTGAAAACGCTCCTCCGGTTGACGAAAGGGAGCTTTACCTGCAGAGCGATGTGGAAATCTCAGGGATCTGCTGGAGTCCTTATGAAGGAGGGAATCTCATTGTAGGCACCGATCGGGGCATCACACGATGGAACATTGACCGGCTGGCCCGGCATTCTTTTGGCAGTTTTGCTTTCCGATAGCCGGTGGACAGTATCGAAGGTTGGGTGATGCTGGATAACGAATGTGGAGGTGTGACTTTCATTGACGGTTCAGGAGGAATGTATGGGTATTCAGATGTTTCCGAATGGGTGTGTGGGTAATCTAATGTACTCGAACGATTGTATCGCCGTGAATCATCAGGAAAATTCAGAAAGAAACTGGTCTAGCCGTTGGCCCTCCTTTTCGTAACGCCTCGGTTAAGAAGGATCGTAATGAGTTGAGCTGTCTGGTTGTCTTAGATGTTTATGAGTAGATGACATGTAACAAGGGGAATCTCAGTAGCTGGTGAGGAGTAAATAGTAATGAGCTATAGGAAGTTCAAAACAATTTCAGCTGAGAAATTATTCAGGGAAAATAGTAACGAAAGAGAATGAATAACTGAGAATCAAAAACATCAAACAAAAAAAAACTGCCGTTGCCCAGAATCGAACTGAGGTTTCTTCGGCCACAACGAAGTGTACTAACCACTATACTACAACGGCTTCGTTCAGATTTGTAAGAGGTTTTGGTTCTAATGCAGATAGCTGCATATGGATGCATGAACATGCA
>JAKTWI010000325.1:0-28757 GCA_030561065.1 Sporopachydermia cereana | reverse complement strand
GTTCAAACCCTAATTTACTTGCGTGAACACGCAGGAACCCTGTTCGGAAATACATAAAAGTATTAAGAGTTATAAAAGAGTAAGTTGTAAGAAGAAAAGAGAGAGAGGGAGAGACTCAGATATTTATAAAGGAGACAGATATTCAGGGGTACCAATACTACCCCTTAATTGAAACCTTCAGTCGTATACTACCCCTTAATTGAAACCTTCAATCATAAGGTTTCACATATTGAGTGAAATGATATGATTCATGATGGGTACTAGAATAGAGCAAACAAAGAACAAAATGTGATGGCTCGTGTGAGCCAGAGTGTGTAGAATGACAGGCGGGAACTGCTAAAATGGTTGACACCTATGAAAGGTTGAAAGCTGGCAGTTAAGAGTATGTCCGGCATCGGCTAACAGTAGTTGGGGAAACTACGCACTCTTGTCTCATTGAATTGATTGATTTTCAACTCTCAGACAAAGCTGAAAGAAACATGATTATGTACCCGGAACTTATGAACTCAATCATACTAAAAGCTCTTTTCTTTTTATCTCGATCTGCTCACATTAATGGCCCTCTGATTTGGGGGCCGTGGGCAGCTTTCTGACACACTCGGAGATGATTTCAATCCCCCTTTGTAGATCCTCCTCTGAAATCACCAAAGGAGGGGCCAACCGAATAATGTGCTCGTGTGTAGGCTTGGCTAGCAGGCCATGGTCTTTCATCAGCAAACAGAGATCCCAAGCGGACCGTCCATTCGTCTTGGTGTGATCAATGACAATGGCGTCCAAAAGACCCTTGCCTCTGATTTCAGACACAATGCCAGTCTCCAAAAGAGGCTTCAGCCCGTCCCGCAATTGCTGGCCTAGCTTTTCGGCTCTGTTCACCAGATCCTCGTCCTTCACAACCTGCAAGGCAGCCATGGCGACCTTGCAAGCCAAAGGATTGCCGCCATATGTGGACCCGTGCGAGCCAGGCTCAATGCACAGCATAATCTCCCGAGAGGACAAAACGGCAGAAACAGGCAAAACACCACCGGAAATAGCCTTGCCCAAAAGAACAACATCCGGCTTTACATTTGAGTGCTCCACACAAAGCATTTTTCCCGTTCGGGCAATGCCGGTCTGAATCTCATCGGCGATAAAAAGCACATTGTACTGCTTGCACAGCTCGGCAACCTGCTGCAAGTAGTCCGCATCGGGCACAACTATGCCGGCCTCGCCCTGAATCGGCTCCACCAGAAACGCGGCAATCTTGTCGCCGGCCCGCTCGAACGCCTCCTTCAAGTCCCCGATGTTGTTGTACCGCAGCGGCTTTCCCGTGCCGGGGATCACGGGACCAACATTCTCCAAATAGGGGCCGTAGTTGTCCTTGGCCTCGGGATCGGTAGACATGGAGATAATGCCGAGGGTCCGGCCGTGAAAGTTTTCAGTGGCAGCCAGCACAATCGCCTCATTGGGGTCAATGCCCTTCTTTTTGTAACCCCATTTGCGGGCCAGTTTGATGGCCGTTTCCACAGCTTCGGCACCAGTGTTCATCGGCAGCACCATCTCGTAGTCAAAATACTCCGTCACATACTTAGCAAATAGACCAAACACATCAGACGAGAACGCCCTTGAGCAGAGCGTCAGCGTGCGTGCCTGCTCCACCAGAGCATCAATAATCTTCGGGTGGCAGTGGCCCTGGTTCACGGCAGAGTAGGCCGACAGAAAGTCGAGATATTCTTTTCCTTCCGGGTCCCACACATGTGCTCCCGATGCCTTGTGGAACACCACCGGCAAAGGGTGGTAGTTGTGGGCCGAGTACTTGTTTTCGTACTCGATCGCCTGAGCAGAAGAGATGGTGGCGGGCATTGTGGGAAGTTTCCTTTTATGGTGAGTTGTTGGAGATGGGAAGTTGTTGTTAAGAGTGGGGTTGGTTGAAAATATCAAGTAACCTTTTATAGGGGACTGGACAGTTGTGGGACAGTCTGTTGAGAGAGACAGTTTCTTTCTGTGCAGAGACTCGTCAAATACAGCAAAACTTGGGATCGCAAATAGCGAGGAAAAATTTGCTTATTTATACATTTCGGTGTTGCTGTTGATGCCGTTTGTTGGACGTCAACGGCTGCTCATCACAGGTTATAAGCGACAGTTAAAGGCAACAAGTCGCGATGAGGTAGATGGCGGTGTACATGTGATTGAGAGGTGCATGTGGTTGCATATGAATGCATGTGGATGCATGAGGGGATATTGCCGGGATGGGAGCAGGAGAGGTCGAATGGATGAAGAAATGGAGGTATTAAGGTGGTGATAATAGATGATAAAGTGTTGCTGTAATCTGTAGAAAGTTTGGTAGTGGTTTTGTGTGTATTTTTGGTGAACATGGCTGAGGAAGGCCACCTGGAGCACATCAGTGGAAGAATCATGCAGGAAGTGTCTGATGAGGAGATGCACGAGGTGCCAATTGAGGATGAGCAAATGAGTGACGTTGTTGTGAGTGATATATACAGAGTCTTCCGCTCCCAAACTCCTTTTTTCATGGCTACTCCTTCAATCCCTAATCCTCAGATTCCCTCACTACTACTCTTTGTCACTGACCTGTCCCACGACCGATCCCCGCATTCCGCTGTGCCATGCAAATTTATGCACCCTCGGCGCACTCTCAATGCATCGCGTTTGGAGATACTGAAACTCACCACTAACACGTAGCCCTAGATTAAGGTTTGCCGCCCCTAAGTTCAAGTTCAAGCGAACAGCCAAAAACACCTGATGACGTGATCGAATAATAGCCCATCAGCAACCGCAAACACGACCGGCACGCGTCTCATCCAAATGCGGAGATGAGGGCTGATCATGTCAAAAGGGATAAATGAGAACAAGTCAGCTTGTCTCCTATTGATTGGTAGAAAGAGGACTAATGATGAAGAAGGATCAGAAGGTGTACTAAAACTTCTGTGATGCAACTCAAGAACGACTGAGCGGCTCCTCATCTTACCACTATACACCGGCATTCACCCATACACGCGACTTACGCAAAACTATATCTAACTCACCAACTGACTATCAATTCTACCAACTGAAGAGCAACTGGGAATCAATTTCAACTTGCGACATCTGGAAACCCCAGCAGCTGATAAAACCACGACTTTTGCAAACCCTTAACCATCTTCTTATTACAGTCTGCATTTCATGAGAGCCACCCATTGAGGCCTCAAACGCTACTCTCTACCTACCCTCATATCACCATGTCTGAATACAACCATAAACGACACATTGATCCTGCTACGGTGTCCAGCACGAGTTATCCCGCCACATACCTCGCCACATCAAGCAACAGATACAGTGTGGACGACTCTACGGCGAATCTGGCGTCTATCGGCATGAGAATCAGGAAAAGCATAGCTGAGGGCTATAAGCGGAGTCAGAGTTCTTTGGGAAGTGACGAGCTGGAAGGCTTTGCCGGACTGAAGGGGAGTGGCTTGAGAGGGCAGAATGCCACACCTGGCGATGAGAGATTCTTGGAATTGGTGAGGAAAGCCACAGTGGAGTTTCCCACTCCGGCAAACAACAGAAGAGTGCCACTGCCTGTGCGGCTGAGAGCATCTCTAGGAAATAACCAGGGCATGGATGCTTTGATGAGATCGTCATATGCAAACTACAGTGCCAGCGACTCGAGTGTGCTGAGTTCATGGACTACGGGAAACTCCGCTTTGGGGTTCGGCACGGCAGGAAATGGGGAAAAACGGAAACGCGACTTGGACGATGTGGAGGTATTTGATGAGGAAGAAGAAGAAGCAGCTTCCCAGACTTCTCAGTCATTTTCACAGCCAAACGGTGGAGATTTTGTGACTGCAAGTCAGCAATCCGTGTCGGAGGTGGACGACTTTGAGGAGCCAAAGTTCCTGAAACCTCTTGAGGAGCTCTAATCTGTGTTTTGAGTATTGTGGATAGGAGAATGTCGGAGAGGAAGAACAGTGAAGAGTCAATGAATGGAAATAGGTTTCTCGTTAATGAAGTGTTTTCTGGCTATGAGAGGGGTTAATTTATCATTTGAGAGATTTCAGCAGCTCTCGTAAAAAGACAACTGGCTTCCTTTATATATTAACCACATCTGTTAAGTCAGCTGCTAGCTGCTATTCTCCACTGGCCTCAATGCTTTCAAGGCATCACCGACTTGGTCGATATTGAGACACCATCTGTCTATGTTGTTATGCCAATCAATCAGTTTGTCCATTTGCCGCACAACAGACAGATTCGAGTTGCTTGCACTGCTTGCCACAGACTCAAAAGCCAGGATATGTTTTGTCTGGTCAATTTTCCCATTTAGTCTTCCCTCGAATGTCATGCGGCTAGCAAACAGCTCAGCATTCTCAAATGAAAGACCCAGCATCCGGGCCAGATTGTCCAGTTTGATATTGTCGTAGACCAGACTGCACGACAGTATGTTGTGTTCTATAATGGCATGGTCCAGAACTGCTATTCCGTCGTCTGTCTTTGCGTTTATGTCTGTTTTTGGAAGCTTCTTGGAGAGCTCTATTATTTCATCTCTTTTGATGATGCCGTTGATGTACAGTTTCTCAATCATCTCGTACTCTGATGGGAACAGTGTGGAACATCTTTCGTCCTTCTGCAGCGTTGCCAGCGCCTTGTTCTTTGTAGGACCAGCCGGGGAAAGAATCGTGCAAACTATGGCTTTATGCAGACACTGCATTCTATCTTCTTCATCGACGTTCTCATCGTACGAAAGCTCGTAGAACATCATCTCAGCCTCCAGATATTTACCCGTATAGCTGAGCACTTTTGCCTGGGAGACTTTGTAGAACAGTTTGAGGTCCTTGCTCTGTGTCTTGTGGATCAGCGTTCCAGCCCGGTTGAGAAACTGGCTGGCCATTGAAATGTGGGCTTCGGCTTCCACAGGATCTTCGTTCTCAACATCCTCAAGATACAGTCGGATGATTTTGATATAAAGACTGAGCTTCTGTTCTGTGTCTATCAGCGAGTCAAACGGGATGTTCTTCAGTACGGTTGCTGCAGTAATACACTGCCCTCGGGACTCGTATATTGTGCCAATCATCTGCCGCAGCTGAGTGTTTTGGGTCTCAAAAGTGGACATCATTGAGAGGATGTTTGGCGACTCCAGCAGCCGCTCCGCTATACGAAGGCCAACCTGTTGGTGGAACTCGTCGCTCTCAGACCCGCATCGTGCGCAAATGTACTCCACAAACTTTGCAAACCAGGTTCGAAACATCATAGAGGATGCCGGCTGCTCTTGCAGATAGGAGCACAGCTCCTCCACCCGCCTTTCCCATTCGGCGGGGTTGTTACCGTCAAGCTCTTTGAGTAACTGGGTATAGTGTTCTATCTTGTCATGCTGCGACAGCGTTGGAGAGTCTGTTATTTTCTCAATCTCTTCTCCTAAACTCATGGCGATAGGCCTTCCACAGTTCGGCTATGGACCTCCTCCTGGGATCACTTCGTACGTTGAGCAGTATCTCAAATGACCGCGGTTGAGTAGAAAGTAGGGAAGAAGGTTCCGTACAGTGACAGCATCACCGTTTGCCTTCTCAATTCTTTTCTACTATTATATACTCTCTCTGATAGTCCATTATCAGTTGTGATGACCAACTTCATGTTGCCAATGCTCATTTCTCCAGCTGCAGGCCTGCTGCACACATGCAGATCGGTACATATGTATGCATATATATTATACATGTACAAATACGCTATACGATTTATACGACACATGTTTGAGCCTCGCGTCTCACTCCGCTACAAGCACCTGATCGTTCCCGTCGCATCGTTCGTTTAATGAAAACAAACCGTCTCGGGATTACCGAGGCGGGTTTGATATAATTAACGGAAAAGTGAAGTCCTCGGGAAATGTCGGGGTTAGGATTTTGAGGGATGTTCTTATAAATTGAGGTACATTTCTTTCATTGTGGTGGAGATCAGGACGGCCTATACTGAGAAAGGAGTCTCGTGTCTGACTAGAGATCAGTTCAGGGGTTAGAAATATATTCAGTTCGCGATGAGTAAATTGCTGAAATTCTCCTTCATTGGAGTGATTGTCTTCTACGTCTCTCTGTTTCTCTTCAAAACGGTGCTTCCCCGTTTCTACATTTTTGACCGTTATGTGGTGCAGAACATCTGCCAAGTATGTTGACTTAAAAAAGCGCGGCAAACCTGTTTGGAAACACTCGGTACTAACAACCATTACAGGAAGCCTTGCAAGCCCATACTAGCGGCAACAAGACGGAACTTCTGCTGGATATCACCGACAGACTGAAGGCCGTATACGGCGATTACATCAATGATTACAAGACCGAGGACTGGTTCTTCAACAACGCCGGCGGAGCTATGGTGAGTAGAGCCGGCCATCTTTCCCTTATGCCGCCTCTCAAATACTAACAAAAGCTCCTAGGGATCTATGTTCATTCTTCATGCCTCCATCACTGAGTACCTGATCTTCTTTGGAACTGCCGTGGGAACAGAGGGCCATTCTGGTATCCATTTTGCCGACGACTATTTCACCATTGTGGTAGGAGAACAGCAGGCATATCTTCCTGGAGCCCTCGACCCGGAGATCTATCTGCCAGGAGACCAACATCACATGCATGCTTTCTACTCCAAGCAGTACAGAATGCCAGAGATGTGCTGGGCTGTGGAGCTGGCCCAAGGCTGGATTCCATCCATGCTTCCCTTTGGGATTCTCGACACCCTCTTCTCCACATGGGACTTCTACACTTTCTATAAAACGGCACTTCTCACGGGTAAGGATATGATCCGCAATCTCCTGAGGGGTAAGTTTTGAGTGCCTCGGAGCTGAGTAGAGAGTGTTTGATGTCAAACGAGATACAAGGGTTATAATGTCTGCTATGCAGTCTCGTTGATTGAGTTGCTCCATCTCAAAAGGAAGATCAAGTAGTAAATATAGATAGAAAGTAAAGATTGATACTTACTGCTTGAGCAGATAGACAATAATAATCGTAGCTGACCTGTCGCTTATGACTTATTTGCGTATCACGTAATCGACTTTTCTGCCGGCCGCTATCCAAAGGCTTACTTGCAGGCTTCTATTGCTTCTTCTTCAGGGCTCGGCCGAAGATATAAATATAAAGGAATGGACAAAATGATAATGAAGTCTGATGTGACTCTCTGATCTATCTGCCTTGAGAGCATTAAATCACCATGGAGCATACAAACCCCCAGGCTACGATACAGAAGCTGTGTGAGGTAGAGTTGCTGCCGAAGGTGGTATATGTTCTGGAGCAGATCAACAACAATCGGATAAGCCCAAAGAATGTCGAAAATGAGGTATGCTGAGTGGTGATGTGTTGTACCGAGGCTATAGTGATTTGCAGAAGCTAACAGTAAAAATCAAGACTGGACCTATCCGTGTTGAGCTAAACAATCTGAAGAAGCTGGTGATGAGCATCGATGGATTGGACGAGAGCATTGAGGACAGACGAGAACATGCAGTGGTGCTGGAATCGAAGATAAACAGAAAGATGTAAGCCAGTTATTGCGAATTGTTGATGCTATGATCGGATCTAACATAAGTGTCTTTAGAGACCTACTGAACCTACTGCGCACCAAAATCATTGAAAGGTTTGACTCTGGCAACAACACCGACGAAGGCTCTGAAGGGTGCGCCACAGCAACAGGGAACACCACCGTCGATGCCACAATGCAGGACATAACATCCATCGACAATCAATCCATCAATTAATGACCAAGTGATGTTGTACAGCTCACAATGTCTGATCGGGCCCCCACACAGCTGACCTCCCAACTGCCCAATCCACCAGCATTACCGCGCTCCGCGTGCGAAACAAACTTTAGATACTCACACTATCCCCATCTGTAATCTACATGCCTTTATGGCATCCTCAAATAACAAAATACTCATTCACCTCTCACCAGTATCTCCATCCTTCTCATCCTCCCAGGCATCTACTAACCCCACACCCATCTCTCGTATACCCTTCCCTTCTCTACCTCAAAAAATACACCGACCCCCTGAATTGAGACGATTTCCACTTTTTCCGGCCCGCCGCTGCCGGACCTGTTTTTACGTCAGCAAGTAATTGTGGGCACCTTTGGGGTGGAAAATCCTAGTGAAATCATTTTTCGGCGGCAGGCTGAAAAGCATTGACTGAAATGACAGTTTGCTGAACGTCGAAAGGCGATTTGGAATGGCAAGAAGGAAAAAACTGTAGGAAGGCCAGTTGTCGATAGGTTTTTGAGAGTCTACCGAGTAGCGTGAGGATTTGTCTGTGACTTGGCTAGCGGGCTTCCCCAGAGACTAGTTTGCATTGGTGTTTAGCTGAATCAGTGAAGGTATGTTTGAAGAGAATGTGTTATATCAGGAGAAGAAGTTGCACTCGACTCGGGAAGGCGGTGACGAGTTATCATGTTGTGATACAGCTCGGGTGGACTCTTGGGTGTTGGGGATAACTATCATTTGCATGAAAAATCCCCATACTCCTTGACGGCATGGCATACCCCTGCAATTATGAGTGAGAGCCTCTTTCTTTAGCCTCCTCCTCTTACAAATCAGTACATAACAAACCCAACTAACAACTTTCTTCTCCAGATTGCATCAAAACACATACCTTACACTTACCCGTGAATCCACTCCGAAATGGCCGAAGCTGTGAAAAGCCCCGTCACCCCCTTGGGGATGCCGCCCCTCCACCCCACCATCCCCAGCATTCTGCCTGAAAAGCAGGAGAGCACGTCTTTCTGGTCCTCCAATCCTGTTTTCTCCTACGTCAACGAGGTGTACAACTCGATAGCCAACCACCGCTCCTCGCTCAACCTGATCAACCCGGGCACAGTGGAAGATCTCGACAAGGAGGTGTCCAAGGATGTGTTTGTCAACTCCATTTTCTTTGAAGGTCTCAAGGCTGATTTCATGAAGATCATCAACATGAGCCCCATGTTCCAGGTCACTCAGAGTTTCACCTCTGGCAGCAAGACGACTCCTCCCTTCTCCTTCACTCCTGTTTTCCAGTCTGAGAAGCTTATTGCTGTGGCTTCTACCGACAATGAGTTCTCCAAGTTTGGCCGGATGATATACACGTGGGATAAGAACAATGTGACCAAGATTCTGTTCCAGCAGATGAAGGGCCAGCCGTCCATGCTGCAGTTGGAACAGGACTACCAAGGGAACGACTTCAGCATTAACATGAAGGTTGCCAACCCTTCCTTCCTCCAGGGTGGGTTTTCCGGAATTGTGTCTGGCTCATTGCTGCAGGCTTTGACCCCCAGATTTGCTTTGGGCCTGGAAGCCACTATGCAGGCCATCAACCCCATGTACCCGCGGGAAGCTATGGTCAGCTATCTTGCTCGCTACAATGCCGGCAACTGGATTTTCTCTGGCCAGCTTACAGGCTCCGGTGGTCTGACTGCCTCTTTCTGGAGAAAAGTCAGTGATAAGGTGGAGGTTGGTTTGGAGTCGCAGATCACTGCCTCTGTTGTCCCTATTCAGAGCCCCTACGGCATCATTGGCTACACTCCGAAGGTGGACGGCAAGACTACTATTGGTGCCAAGTACGAGTTTGTCAACAGTGTGTTCCGGGGCCAGCTTGACACTGACGGCAAGGTTTCCTGTGTGCTAGAAAAGCGGGTTCTGCCGGTTGTGTCGGTCCTGTTCTCTGGTGAGATTGACCAGTTCAAGAACACTTCCCGGGTCGGTATCGGTTGCCAGATCCAGTCCAGCACTGAGGCTGCGATGGCCCAGCAGCAGCAAATGCAGGAAGCTGGTATGGCTGGTTTCTGAATTGAGTAGTGGATGCTGGTTTGTATGATGATTAGACTTGGCATCGTGCGGTTGTGGGCAATCAGCTGCCACCAGTTGGTTGTAGATCGCGTCTTGTATAAAATTATCTTTCCTCTCTTTTTGTATTAGTTTATAGCTAGTTTCTTATGACTTTAGCACTCTGATGAATTTGCTAGTTTTACTTCTTGAGCAGAAGGATGAGGGATTGAAGAGAGGATTGGTGCATAGCGTCAGTAGCTGATTGGAGTGCCCCGAGGTAGTTGCTGTTAGTATGTTATTACTGGTTTGATAGTTTATAGGCTATTGTTTTATTGTTTTGATGATGTATGGGTTATTGTTTTGTTCATTGACTTGATATATAATACAGTGGATAATGGCATAAGATTTTCGACTGCCAATTTTGCGTGGGTAACTTTGCATATATGACAGAAGATGAGGTATGAAGCTTCTGGTGATATTCCAGTTATTTCACTTCTTCCAGCATTTTTAATTGACCTGCTGAGCCAGTGGCTTAGCGAGCATCTGAGGGGTCTCTGCTGCGCCACCTGCGCCACCTGCGCCACCTGCGCCTCCCGCCTCCAAACTTCCGGCAATAGCAAAAGCTTGAATCACACAGCGGAGCGGAACATTCTCGGCCCAGCCTGTCAGTTGAAGCGGCAGCCAACGCCACAGCCGCCACATGCCCCACCGACAGTCGCTGTTGGCCTGTTCTTCGGCACGCTGATATAAAATTCAGCACTAAGATTCCCAATAGCGCCTGCGGACGAAGTTTCCTGTGGCGCAAGCCTTCAGCTGCGCCTCCGACTTCGTTTCCCTTTCGGGTTCCCGCGCCACCCCGACACAGAGCCAGGACCAGTCGCAGCCTCGCGCGCCCCCAACTGAGCCACCCGCACTACCAAAAGGAGAAAATGCGTTTGGTCAGCGACGGCTTCGGAGGCGCCAGTATCTCTGGCAAAGACACCTTGCGGTCTTTCCCTTTTGCTTGCCCACCTGAATGGCCCGTCTGTTTTCTTGTTCTGTCCAACAAGCTGAGATACGAAGTTGCCAGCGGCTCCTTTCTCAGTGTTCCGGCAGAGGTTTCCGAAGGGTTCATCCAACTTGACTCCGATGCATATAGAGAAACGGGTCTCAGTTTGACGGGATTGTTGGGTTTGATATCATCTGTGTCGGCTGTGGCAGGGATAATCACCGATTGGATCCTTGCGGTCTGTTTATGCTTTGCTTCTGCTTGATATGTGACGGAGGCCGTTCTGAAACTGAACCCCACAGGGTTTGACGGCTGTAGAGCTGACGTTTTGAGGTTTGTCTTCCGTATAGGAGCCTCCTCGATTGGGAATTCCTCCTCTTCATCTGAATTTGTATAGAAAGGAGGAGCTGAGGTCTGAGCAGGAAAAGAACTGAAAGGGCTGGAAGTGAACCGCCCATTCTGCTCATCCCTAACAACTCCCTCCCCTTCATTATGCTGTAACGTCACGTCTCCAATCTCGTAATGGTCGTCTATCAGTTCTGAATCTCCGTTTTCTGTGTCATCGTCCGTATCCTCTTCTATCAGATAGTCCAGCAGAGACTCGTCGTGGTTCAATCCGTAGACATTCTCGGAAGTATCGTCTGTGTATAGTTCCGACAGATAGGCATATGAAGCCGTGTTTTCCTGGTAGTTTGTACTTTCCTCGTAGCTGTCCAAAGACGACAGATCCTCTCCGGATGCCGAAATCAGCCCGCCGGCATCCCGGTTGCTGCTAAGGGATATGTCCGATCCCGTGACCTCTTCCATTAATTCCGTTTCCTCCTCATTGTGGATACTTGACGGTGCTGTATTGAAAACAGGCTCATCTTCAATACCGCCGTCAACATCAAGTCTCCCTTCCTGACCTCCCAGCTCCTCTATTGCCATCCCTAGATTCTCACTGCTGACTCTGCGAGATGAGTCCTGGAAGTTCAGGCATGCAAACGATGACGAAATCGACACCAGCGACGCGGCAGACCCCCGGCGAGAGAGCTGGAACGGCCGAGGGTCTAACCGGGGTGTCTGCTGCAGCCGCCGGGAAAAATCCAGTTTGGCTGAGCCGACGGGGAATTCCAGCCGGGCAGATACGCCCGCCGGCACTGCCGCAGTGTGCGAGTCTCGGTAAAAGCAGCATTTCTGCAGCACGGCACCCAACTCCCGCATCACACTGCCGTCGCCCGTGTCCAGGATCACATTCCAGTATCGGTCCGGGTTGAATATCGGAATTATCAGCTCATTTAATGCCGTCCGCCAGACCCTCAGGCGCGGCAGAATGGGGTATATAAGCGATCCGCACTGGAGGTACGTCACGTTCCCGGCATGCATTTGGAAGATTTTGAAGGTGCCAAAGCCAATCAGCTTTGCGTTTGTTTTCGATTTCCTCGGTTTCGGAGGCAGGTCCAAATCCAGAATGTTTTTCGGCAGATTGTACTGAAACACTTCGGCTGCTTTGAACTCGAAAAGTACCGAGGAGTCGGCGCCGGCGAGTTTCTGCTGCACCAGCCGCCGCCGGTTGCGGAGCGGGGACCCGACATGCCGCAGTTTGTATGGCCCGCGGGCCCCGGACGGCAATGTAGTATGGGAGGGTGCCACGGGTTCCTGCGGGTCCACGTATTGGAGATTGGTGGCTGCCATCATGATTGTGTGGTGTGGCTGTGGCTATATAAGAGAAGGGAAATGTGGCTGAACGAAGGTTATACCGAAAGACACGGGAACAGACCTGCTGTTGCCCGGGGGAATGCCGAGGGATAGTCGAGGAAATGTCGAGGGGAGCACGTGATATGATATGGAACAGGCACCAACAGGTCTTTGGCAGGCGGCAAGACGCGTTTGGCACTTTCACAGACTTATCAATGAGGGCTCAACTCTTTCATGCAAACACAACTAGCCAGTTGTCCTGCGCTTTTCCAGTTGTTCACACCAGACGGGCAGGCCGAGAGAATCTGCGACAATGGAAGGCCACTTCATGGGCTCGCAGCAGTGTTCCCATTCAGTTGTTACCTTCTCCACATGAAGCCGCAGTTGTCGGCGAGGCCCAATAGAACGCGTAGAGGCCTGTAATAAAGCAGGTTTCCACCTTTGTATGCCAGCCAAAATACCCTAATATGCAATGAAAACACGCTTCAATAAGCACACTCGGGAAATGGTGTCACGGGTTCTCGAGGTGGGTGGACCGGACCGTCCGCGAGATATGCAAGTGAGGCAGGGTTTCCTGTATGTTAACGATGTTTTAGATTGGGCCTAAAATGCGCCCCCTTTTTTTTCTCAATTGCCAATTCTTGCTGTTATTATGCAGCGTGTTGAAGGGTCATCAAAGCTTGTGATGCTGAGATTGTTGTGCCTGGGGTTGGTGCATCGAGGCATGCGGAGAAGATGGGCGGCTGGCTTGGGGATAGTTTCCGGTATTAGGATATGCGTCATATATGCATGAGAGTGCAGGGAAATTTGAACTCTAATCCCCAATTGGGTTATACGTGTTTGCGTCTTCTGGCAGTTAGAAAACACAATGCCATCGTCAATGAGGCGGATACTATGATGAAGAAAGGCTTTTTGTATGAATTTGAAAATGATAGAAAAGTTTGTTTGAGCTGTTCTGTTTTGAGTTGACTGCCGAAGTTCTATGCATATGAAAGGCCGGGATGTCAAGCCGAAAAGCCGACGATGAGGACTTGGTTGCTAAACTGCGGGAGGAGTCCCGGCAGAAGTATCTGACGAAACGACAGGAAGATAAGCTGCTACGGCTGGAGAAGGAGATTGAGCTGTATGAAGAAGACATAGAGGCTTATGGCTGGGACGGTCTGACAGCGAAAGAGCAGAAAGAATACCAGACAAAGGTGGATCTGCTGAAGGTGCTGACAGCGAACAAGCGGCGCAAGCAGGAAGAGGAGGCGGCAGGCAACTTTTCTATAATTGATGACTATGTGGACTCGAAAGGTCATATTGATACTAAGCGGAAGAGAGACGCGCTCTATTGTCGTGATCAGGGTTATCTGGAAGGCCAGACGCCGGTGAATGACTATCAAACATGGGAAAACGATAGGCTCAACAGTGCTAAACAGATAGAGAAGCACTCTGAGACCAAAGAGGCTGGTGAGGATTACGAGTTTGTTTTTGATGAGAGCCAGATTGTGAAGTTTGCAAAGACTGCGGCACTGCCTTTGGAGGACTCGGAGTCTCTGCTTGACAAGCAGATCGAAGAAGCGGAAGCCAAGATCAAATCGATTGAAGACACAAGAAAATCTCTGCCTGTGTATAAGTACAGAGAGGAACTTTTGGAAGCAGTGAAGAACCATCAGGTGCTCATTATTGTCGGTGAGACAGGCTCGGGTAAAACGACCCAGCTGCCTCAGTACCTGTATGAGGCTGGTTACTGTAAGAATGGCATGAAGGTGGCATGTACCCAACCTAGAAGAGTGGCTGCTATTTCAGTGGCAACCAGAGTAGCAGAAGAGATGGGGGTCCGACTGGGTCAGGAGACGGGGTACTCTATAAGATTTGAGGACAAGACGAGTGACAAAACGATTGTGAAGTATATGACGGACGGTATGCTGCTGCGAGAGTTCTTGGGAGACCCTGAGCTGTCAGAGTACTCGGCTATAATGATTGATGAGGCTCACGAGAGAACACTGTCGACTGATATTCTGTTTGGTCTGATCAAAGACATTGCGAAAGCCAGACCGGAATTCAGGCTGCTGATTGCGTCTGCCACTATGAATGCGACAAAGTTCAGCAAGTATTTCAATGACGCTCCCATCTTCAAAATTCCAGGGAGAAGGTATAAAGTGGATATCCACTACACCCTCCAGCCTGAAGCGAACTATCTCCATGCTGCTATCACAACAGTGTTCCAGATACACACGTCACAGGATAAAGGTGACATTCTTGTGTTTCTCACCGGTCAGGAGGAGATTGAGTATATGCAGGAAAACCTGCAGGAGACATGCAAGAAGCTTGGTAAGAAGATCAAAGACATGATCATATGTCCTATCTATGCAAACCTGCCCGCTGAAATGCAGCAAAAGATTTTTGAGCCCACCCCGGAAGGGTCCCGAAAGGTTGTGCTGGCAACCAACATCGCCGAAACATCAATCACCATCGACGGGATTGTATATGTGATAGACCCGGGCTTTGTGAAGGAGAATATTTTCAATCCCAAAACCGGCATTGAAAGTTTGGTGGTAGCTCCATGTTCCAGAGCTTCGGCTGATCAAAGAGCGGGACGAGCAGGCAGAGTAGGGCCCGGAAAGTGCTTCCGGCTGTACACTGAATGGTCATACAAAAATGAACTACCGAAGGAAACTACCCCTGAGATCCTTCGCACAAATCTCACTTCTGTCGTGTTACTGTTGCTGTCCCTGGGAATTACAGATCTGCTTAATTTCGATTTCATGGATCCACCGTCAAATGCAATGCTTATGAAGTCACTGGAGCTGCTATACAGTCTCGGAGCTCTCAACGATGAGGGTAAATTGACGAAGTCCGGTCGGAAAATGGCGGAGTTCCCCACAGATCCCATGTTTTCTCGATGCATTCTGGCAAGTGATGAGCTGAAATGTACCAATGAGATCATAACCATAGTGGCTATGCTGGGGGAGATTTCAGCATTATTTTTCAGGCCCAAAGACAGGAAAGTAGAGGCAGATAAAGCAAAGGAAAGTTTTGTGCAGCCTGGTGGCGGTGACCACATAATGCTGCTGGAGATATTCAAACAATGGGTCTGGTCAGGTTACTCGAACCAGTGGGCGAAGGATAACTTTCTACAATATAAAAGTCTCGCGCGGGCTCGCGATGTCCAAGATCAGCTTATCAGGCTGTGCAGCCGAGTTGAAATAGACGTCGAGCCTCTTGAAACAGAAACCTGGCGACCGGAAGAAGTGATGACGAGAATTCAAAAGGCTCTCGTCGCTGGGTTCTTCCCTCACACTGCACGTTTATCAGGTTCAGGGGATAGTTATCGGACGATCAAATCCAACCAAACTGTCAGCATTCATCCGAGCTCTGTTATGTTTCATGTTAAGCCTCCACCCAGGCTGCTTCTCTACCATGAACTGGTCCTGACTAGTAAGGAGTATATGAGAGCCTGTATGCCAATTGAGCCGCAATGGCTGCTGGAGCTTGCTCCGCATTTTTATCAGGAGAATGACCTGCAGGATACTAAGAAGCCTGTGAAAAGGAGATAAGTTATCATCGACTGATGGCACTAAGCAAGCACCACTGCATTTGTTCTGCTGAGTTAGGGAATATCAACGGAAATATTAACGAAATATTGACTCCTGGATACACTCTTTTTGGTTATCATCACAACACACAATCAAACAGCTGCTTTGCAATACCCAACAATCCCTCGCTTTCATTCTCCTCATCACGCTGCAGTGTCATGCCGGGATCTGCAAGATCATGCATGGCTTTGATCTTCGCGTCTCAACTCGCATTTCCCCTTGCCAGTACTTTATGTTTACGTCATCTGTAACTGATACACGAACTTACCCCAAACTCGGTCGCGTTCTGGAATCTCTTCGACTGGAATAGGAAAGCAGGCAGGGATGTTTGCTGGGATATTTCAAGGGATTTATTTTGGAAGTGTGTAACGTGTGAGGTGAAGTTGTGAAGTTGTGCTGAGGACGCAAAGGGGTTAAATGGAGGGAAGCAACAATTGATCAAATAAATTTGATCCTCAAGGGTTTTTTCAGGTTGCTTGTTGAGGTTTGAGACGCGGTCTGGGCTTTGATGAACGCGTCCTGACTCATTGGGGAAGCAATTGCCATTTCGCTATTTGGTACGGGGGTTTTACAGGGGCTTACATCAAAAGCCGAAAATCTTTCGGAATTGCAAGCGATTTGAACTTGAACATGCCGTCTCCTGAGATACTATGAACTAAAGAAAACTTGACCTGAAGAAAGAACAAATCATTGATAATCCGTGGGAATTGGATCACCAGCACAATGGATTCCAATCCTCTCTTACCCCTGGCATTTGTCAAGCTGCACTACTCACCAGATGGAACACCCGCTGATTTCCGGGGACATCACATCACTGTGAGGGAGTTCCGGTCTCCAGCTATGAATGGTGTTCATGGCAAACAAGAGATCATGAACGAAATATACAGGATATCAAATGAAGAATATCGCCGACGGCCCTCCAAGTCCTACCCACCTCATCCTTCAGCATCGCTTTATAGAAAAAAAAGCCGCGACGAACCCAGCGGCACGTTCCCAGTATTTGATGGCTTGTCACGGAAAAGATTGCATGGCTCAAGAGGGCAAACTGTCCCTTCCTCTCCGCGCTTTGACGCTTTCAGAGACGATATGACCTCTGATGCGTCTTCTGTGGTAATACTTGACTCCAAAGATGGCATAGAAATGTCTGACCAGTATGACTCCTGCCAGTTCCAGCAGCCTCTACATCCAGTATCATCCCGTGATATCTCAGCCTTCGGGTCAACGACAATTGACTCTGATGACCTGATGCTGAATTTCACCAGCTCTCCGCCCCACGAGTACGGTGCCGAGGACACGACACTGGGAACAATAGACGAGTTTCAGTCGAGCCAAGTGCAACAAGACCATTTGGAGCAGTTGGAGCAGTCAACACAGAACAGTACGGAAAACGAGGCACTGCAGACTTTCATGAAGATAATCGACTCAGCCATTGAAGAAGGAAGCCCCAAAATAATGCTAGAGGGCATTGGACTGACGCAAATACCCCATCAGATTATCGATCTTAGTGGGATGATTTGTTTTCCTGACAGTGTGGCAGTCACATCGCTGACTCCCCGTATTGAGATCTATGCTGCTCATAACAAGTTAAGCCTGCTGAGTCCAAATCTGTTCCGTGTTGACACAATAACGGTGCTTTCCTTGAGAAACAACCAGCTGAAGTACATACCACCATCTATTCGGAGACTCGTCAATCTCATAGATCTCTCAGTAGGGGGAAATGAGATTGAGTATCTCCCCAACGAACTGTTGAGTCTACCGAAGCTGGAAGTCATTTCGGTACGGCCGAACCCTTTGCTACAACCAAAAGAGGTGGCTGGTTTCCGATCTCTGTCTGAGCAACCACAGAACATTCAGCAAGAGACTCGCTCTCTGGAGAACAGTAACAGGTGTACGAAAAGAATGGAGGGATTTGCTCCAGTGAGTTGGGAGTGTTCGGCGCATAAACAGAGTCCCATCTCTGGTCCAAGTCTTATGGAATTGTCGTTTCGAACATTAGGACAGCTGAGTATTACTGATGAGGAGCATCAAGAGTGGGAAAATCTGATAAGCTCTTGGAAGCAAATGTCGATAATCAAGCAACGGCTTCAGGATGAACAGGTATGTTTCACCTGTCAGCGGCCACTGTGTATCCCTGCGGCAAGGCAGATAGAATGGTGGACCATTGGCTCGGCATCAAAGGTGCCATTGATGAAAGAATATTGTTGCGGGAGATGTGTCAATAAGAGTGCCTTCTTAGGCTGAGCTTCCTAAGACTGTCGATGATTGCAATTGCCGCAGAGTGCGTTTTCCTACATTTTCACCTTACTACGATCTTCTATGAAGTTAACCCCTTCATGAATTCCTCCGAAAACCCCTCATTTTCATCTTCCTCCTATATTCTCAATGCATGTTATGATATCAGCATCTCTATAACATTTCCTTACACCGGGTGTCTCCCACTACAGCCGAAAGACATAGATACATACACTACTGACGAGCCTCGGCCAGCTTGGCCTTCATTTCCTCAATATCAGCATTCACGAGATCAATCTGGTGTTGAAGGTCAATGTTGATCTCCTGCATTTCCTCGTTCCTTTCCTTTGCATATTTGATCTCCTCCTCCATATCCAACTCACTGATATCAAACTTCAAACGCTCCATTTCCGCTAGCAGGTTCTTCTTGCGCTCTTTCAGTTCAACAATGCTTTGTTTGTCTGTTTCGATATCTGCCTTCATCAGCTCTTGCTCTTTCGTGATCACATCTACCTCTTTGGCTGACCGCTCCAAGTCTTCCAGCAGCTTTTTCTGAATATTGAGCTGTTCCTGAACCTCTGGGTTTGGCACCTTTCCGTGGGTTATGATTGTTTTGAACTCCTTTTCATATTTCTCGTATACTACTGGAAACGCCTCTATCACAATCGCGTCCAGCAGCAAATCGTCCTCTCGGAACCCATTTTCCTCGTTATAGTACACTTTGAAGAGTGAGCTCCTGAGAAACTTCAGCAGAGAAGTGGGATCTGTTCGGTCGCTGCTCAGTATAGACTCCTGATTTCGAAGCAAAACAGCAATCAACACCCGCGTCAGCGATGAGGGGCCAAGATATATCACCAGATCCATAATCCGCAGAACAGCAGACAGTGGCGCCACCGTACCAAAGAACGTTGCAATGAGCGGGGAGGCAAAGTGCGACAGAGTTATGCCATGAGAAGTGATTTGAGTAAACAAATCAGCGTATTTGGCCTCCAAACTGCGGGATGCTTGGAATGCTAGCAGATCAACTGCGCTGATGTATGTAGAGTCGCCCTCCTCATATTTTTCTGCTGAGCTTAGGCCATCAGCTTTGGCCTCAGAGTTGAACAGAAGATCAGAAAACAAAGGATATTCCAGCAGAGAAACCAATGTCGTAAACACCTCAGCCGGAAACAAGACGCTACTAAGGGGCAAAATGACAAACAAGCTGGATGCCTTATAGTCCTTCAGCTGCTGTGTGCGCGAGTAGAAAGCGTACGTCACATTCAGCACATCCTCCTCGTTTATCTCTGACCAGCCTGTCAGTTTCAGCACTCTCTGCAGATCTGATCTGATCTGTTCAATGAACTGGGCAGATCCGTCGGCAGAGTCTTTGGCCTCCAGAATACTTGCAAATTCCTCTTCGTATGACGGAATTTTGGACTCGAGGAACCTCAGCCAGAGAAACCGTCTGAGAGAGTGAGGCACTCCACTGAAAACCCCCGATTCTATTTCTGCTGGCGACACTTTCATCAGTGCTGAGTAGTCATACATCAACGCGGACCAGTAATCCCAGTCTAGAAAGTCCTCGTCTGTTTCGCCAGCAGCGGAGTGCTGACTATTGGCCACACTTTTCTCCATTTTCAGTTGGTTGAACTCTGTCACCAGTTGCAGGCAGCTTTTCTTGGTTTCGTCCCGAATAGCTCCAGTTCGGCGCTCCAAAACATGATTGCGCACTTCCAGATGTTTCAGTGAGTTTTGATACAGTGCTGACGCCAAGAAGGGTTTTCCCGCTTTCATGTAGGACCTGTAGGATGACGCGTCGGAGTACTTGCGGCCTCTTGCCGACAGTCTTCGGTTCATCAGCTCCTCAACGGCCACCCGCCGGACTGGCAATGGTGGCGGAGCGCTTTCCATTTCCTCGGATTGTGCAGGTGGGTTGATGTTCAATTGGTATTCAAAGAGTATGTGGTTCACAGAGACTGTTCAAGCGGCAATTTTTCCGCCGAAGTGTTTCTCAATTGCTTTGTTGGTCTTATCGGTCAGGGATTCTCCTATCACTGGCCTTGAGGGTTACTCAATGTCGAAGCACTGTCCAATCTCCAATCTGACTAGCCTCTCAAGCTGAGAAGTCTGTGAGCAGATGAGACTAGCTTGAAGGCAATTGAGGTGTTCGTCAACAAGCAAACATCACAACTCTACTAGCCTTGTGGGAGCTAAACATTGCAGCAGTTGATTGAATTTCTCCATATATTCAAAGGAGGATGTGGCTGTCTTGTTTGGAGATGCCATCCGCGTGTTCCGGGGGGAGACGTGATGTTCCAGCTGGGAGGATACGTGAAGTTGAAGGGTGAAAAATTGGGGATGAAGGGATGAGCAACGAATTGTAAGAATTGATGATGAAAAGGGTTCTCTCTTGTTATTCTATTAGTATTTAGAGGGTTGGATGCGATGGGATGGTTGAGAGGATGTTTTGTTGGTTGATGCCGGATTGTGGGGGGTTGCAGAGAGCTGGTGCATTGAATGGCCCACTTCGCCATCCCTCTGGGATCGATCTAATAACGACAGCGACTTTTACCAAATCATCTTTACTATACTCATCTGCTGATAAGGGTGATTGAAGGTGACTGATTAGGAGGCTAATCAGGAGTCTACGAAAAGTAGCGGTTGGTTATAATACAGTGATTCGGACTTACATCCATAATCAGTCATACATAGAATGAGCTATACAGTGCCAGCTTAGTTCTTGGGGACCTCCAAAGGAGTCAGTCTCAAGTAAGGCTTGATGACTCTGAACTTGGGAAACAGAGTCTTGGCCTCCTCGTTGGAGACAGATGGGTGGACAATAACATCATCACCAGGGACCCAGTTGATGGGGGTGGTGATTCTGTTCTTGTCACCAAGCTGCAGGGAGTCAATGACTCTCAGAACCTCAGCAGTGTTTCTACCAGTGGAGGCAGGGTACGACATAATCAGTCTGATGGTCTTCTTGGGGTCAATGATAAACACAGATCTGATGGTAAGCTGGACTCCCTTGTCGTCAACATTGGTGGCATCCTGGTAGTCAATCATGTCGTACTTAAGGGCAATCTCTCTCTTGGGGTCAGCAATGATGGGGAAAGTCAGCTTGGAGCCGGTAACCTCATCAATGTCCTTGATCCAGGCCTTGTGGGACTCAGTGCCATTGGCGGAAAGACCAATCAACTTGACGCCGCGCTTGGTGAACTCAGGCTCCAGCTTGGCAAAGGCACCCAACTCAGTGGTGCAGACAGGAGTGAAGTCATCAGGGTGAGAGAACAACACAGCCCAGTTGTCGCCAATGTAGTCGTAGAACTTGATGGGCCCGTTGGAGGTCTCGGCCTCGAAATCGGGGGCCTTGGAGCCGATTCTCAGAGTTCCAGCAGGGGGAGGAGGAAGAGTAGACATGTTTGCTTATTGTTCTAGTGAGTGTATCTATTGATTCCACACAGCAATGGTAACACGATGTACTCAAACTATCCACTTGCTACACTTCTCAACCAAGGAAGAACATTACAGGAAAACTGGGGTCCCAACTCTTTATATACAGCTGTCAATTCCTCTCTCGGTTACGCCCATTTCCAAACTGCCACCGAACACGCTTCCTACACATTTTAACTTTGCCAGAGTGGAGTGCCAGGCCATCGCCGGCTTGGGGCTCCAAGGAGTGAAAAATTGTAGCTTCGTGCAGCTTTAAGCTGCCGGTGGGGAGGTTGTTGTCCACGCATACAGCGATACATAATCACCGCTGTATGATTCCTGCTATTTGATATATAATCCGAGCCACACAACACTGTCGGCTGATTGTCAGGGCCCTGGGCTCAATTGCTCCACTCTCTACAGGTGCCGGAGCTCATCGCAGCTGGCATAACCCAATCCACCTGCATGATCGTGGGGCCACATCTGCATTGCTGGGTTTGAGGGCAGCCCCAAGGCTGAATGCCGAGGGGCGTTCAACTGTGTGCCGGAAAGAACAATCTAGAGGCTGGAGATAGAGGGCAATTGCACGATTTGGCCCGCATTATTCGTCTTAATGGCCTCCTATTTCCTGACATTGCTGCAGGTATTTTGCATGAATCTCCAGCCGTTGGCTCGTTTGGCCGGCTGGGGCCTGATTGATGCGATTGCACGTGATGTGTCATCATTGGGCTCGCCATGCCGGTTGCTGCAGTGCGATGCAGGGCCGCTTGGCGGTGCATACTGTCACGTGATACGAAAGAAATTATGCCCGGTCGGGCAGCTGGGTGGCGCAGGTCATGTGACATGAGGGAAGAGATGCGATGGTCGCGATGAGCCGGCGATGGGGTCTCATCGCGTGGTCTCGATGGGGGAAATGTTTTGTTGGCAGGGCAAGCGTGTATGTGGCAGGCCCGCACAGCAATTGAGTTACAGCTCGCGAGTTGGTTTCTCCTCGCGCACAAACACGACCAGCTGAACTACACAAGTGGATGGTCACAAGAGAAGGAAGGGAATAATGGTGATGATACATTATCAGTATGATATCTGCAATGTTGTGGGTTGCTGTATGGCAGGTCAAGTCGGCATTCGGCCGCTTGGGCCGGATATGTGGTGATTTGAGGTGAATAGACGAGACTGAGGTTTCCAAGCTTACGCGATGAAGTATTTGTTACCGGGTGATCAAGGCGGGTGCTTGCCTCTACTGGTGTTTATTGTACTCTTTCTTCTCTCTGTTGAAGGGAAGAAAGTGGAGTCCCACCGGAAAGATGTTGTGCAGGACAGGGCATGTGATCCGTCAGGACATGAGGTTTTTCTTTATACTGGTACGCGGGTTGAGGTTATTGTGACGGGCCGGAGACTGTCGGTTGACGCACTCCGTTCCAGTAGGTATGAAGACGATGGGACGCCGTCGCTACTGGCTCTTAATGGGAGGATTGTTGTTTGTCAGGATGGGGAAGTCGTGGCTCAGCAGAAGCTTGTGAAGACTCAGAACTGGAGTCCTAAATTGGCTGATCATCGTGAACTCTCCAGCATTGTTCCATGGACTCAGCCTATATGTCTCAGTGGCTCCAATTCCACGTGTATGGTGCTTGCTCGGAAGAGGAAGTACTCAGCTGGTGTTTTTCCACTTGTGCCAAACTCGCTGATTGGAGGTATCTTTGAATACGAGTCGTTGATTCAGGATTTAGATGGAGAGAGTGGGGTGGGACCACAATGTCATCTGAAGATGCCTTTAGTGGCTGATAATGTCTTGAATTATTGGATGGAAGTGTCGTTCAGTAACGAGCGTGATGACGAGCAGTCCATTGTTTCGATGCATATCCCTGTGTTGTACACACCGGGGCCATCTGATCGACATTTCCATCATGCACTTGAACTAGCAAACATGGCCAACAGTCCACTATCAAGAGAGTTGAGGTGGGACGAATCGTACGACTTCTCCGAGAGACAGGCAAAGTACCTCGGGAGACTAGCCAGAGTCTGCGACAAGGTCGGTCTGAGCTCTTTGCCTGACATAATCACCAGTCCTCGCTTAACTCTACAGTTAAGCAAACTGATCAATATGGCCTTGCCTGATTAGCTTGCTGGAAAACTAAACACATTGGTTTAGCAATGCAGCTACCACTAGACCGAAGATGTTACTATAAAAAAACCGAACCTTCTATAATACAGAGCTAGTATACACGACATGATATAAATACATAATAAACATCCATGATCCATTAATGACGAATCAAGGATGAGAGAGAAGGCGGAAAGCCCATCGCTCGCACTTTGTTGCCTGCCTGCTTCAGATTCACTCTGGGCACAGGAGCATTAAATGCAGGTTTGCGAACATTCCTGAAAGGGGTATTCTTTGTGGGTCCGTCTGCCTTTCGAACAGGCTGTCCTTGGCTGTTCCCGGTAGCAGCAGGTACAGGAGAAGCTGTGCTTCTCTCAGTTGTAGTGGGAGCATTTGCAGGTTGATCGCCACTGGCCACGGGTTTATGTATGGTGGGATTCGAAGAAGCAGAGGCTGGGCTCACGTGTTCACCGCTAGCGGATGTCGTGGCTCCACTCTCTTCAGTTGGTTTCTGCATTGCAGACCCTTCAGGTTTGCCATCAGAGAGTGAGTGTACTCCTAGTGGAGATGAAGCATTTCCGTCTGGTGTAGAAACGGGAATATTTCCGATTGCAGCCCCCTCGAGCCTTGCTTTCTTTGTAGCGACTTCGTTGGCATCCCCTTCCGTGTGCTGGTCGGGCATCTCAGTTGCCTTCCTCTTCTCTGGCGGAGCTATCGAAGACTCAACCTCCGAATTGAAATTAGAGGCATTGGAGCTTTGCCTACCCAAAGCTCCAGGAAGAGAGTGAGACCTGTTGATGACTTTGATCAAACCAGACAAGTCCTTGACAAGATTGGCATCTTTAGAGAGTCTTGCCACAACAGAGGAGAGATTGAGGCTTTGATTGGCTCTCCCAGGAATTTGGCTGCTTGAAACACTAGCACCAATAGGCTTATGTCCATTCTGAGATCCGCTAGGAACAGGTCCCACAGAGGGTTTCCTCATTTCTCTTCGGGCAGACAGAATCTGCCGGATATCCTTATTGCTCAGCATGTTGGGCGTGATAATCTTCTCCATACTAATCACCCCCGGTCTGCCAGAGTTGACAGACATATCAGAGAAAGCTGCCCCGGCACCCGGCGAACCGCCCAGACTGTTGCTTTTGGCCAGCCTTTTCTGTCTTCTTCGGGAGAACTCGATTTCAATCCATTCCCGTTTCTCTTTGCTATCGCTCATACCAAATAGCACATTTGCCCTCCGTTGAACCCGCGAACGGAGATCATTGTCCTTATTCTTTTCCGCGTTCATGTCTCTCCATCTCTTCTTGCGTTCTCTGTTGTCCTCCCGGATCTTGTTCTGATCTCCCAATTGTCTTGAGCGGCTTCTTGGACTCAGCGAGCCGGAACGGCCTCCTTGCAAGCGACTGTTCTGCCGGTTGAGATCGTCTACTAATCTCAGCGCGGATTTCATCAGATCGCTGTCGGCCTGCTCGGCAGTTCCTGTCATTAGCTGCTTGGCCAGCATCAACACGGACATCATATTGGAGTTGGAACTGCCATTACCTGATGGCTGAGCGCCCGCCTTCAGGGCCTCGTCAATATTCTCATCGCCAGTTGCGGTGTCTGCTTTGCCGGAGTTGTCATTTGTGATCTCCGCTTCTCCCGATGACACAGACGCGAGTTTTGTGCTTCCCTGGAACTTCACGCCGGTGTCGCTAGGCACGTGATGGACAAACTTCGTAGTCTTTGTTTTCGACAGCAGCTTGGCTTGGCCTGACTGAACAGCACTTTGATCGAGAAACTTGTTCTTGAAGGTCATCTTTGGCTCAGAAGGAGCGCTGGTTTCTGCCCCGGCACTCCTTTCCCGAGAGGAACTCAGAGCAGGGGAGCCACTTATGATCACAGGATGTGTTCTTCCCAGCAGCCGAGCATACGAATCGGTCTGCTTTTGCAGGGCATTCTGTCTTGCTCTCTCTGCCTCCAGAGACTGAATGGATGAGTAGTCTCTTCTGGGTCTCGTGAGAGCCAATTGCTCGGCAATTGACAATCCCCCCGAGCTCTTTACTGCTCCTGTGGGTTTTACCGGTTTCCTCGGGGTGATGGGTTTCTCAACAGCTGAGAACTGGCTCACTCCGCTGCCCGGAGAGGTGCCAATTGTACTGGACGTCAAAGCCGACATGAAACTCGGGTTGGAAGGATTGACCTGAATGCCCTCGGTAACCGAGCCCAACAAGCCGCCACCGGGTAAGTCAATTGAGGACGATTTGGCTATTTTCTCCTTTTGTTTACGCGGTTTCCTGGGTGCCTTTTCCTTCACGACTTTGTCGATAGGAAGCTCAACTGTCATCCCTTCCGTGTTAGTTAGGGTGATAACGGGAAGTAGTTCCCCTTCCTTTTTACTTTTCCTTGACTTTCGGGGGCTCTTCTGCTTCTTGATTGTTTCATCTTTGTCTCCCAGAGTCAACTCATTGACACCCTCCGCAAGCTGTTTTGCCGTAGTTTTCCTCTCCTTCGGCACTTTAGGCGCCTTCGGCGGTTTCGGCTCCTTCGGCGGTTTTGGCGGTTTGGGTTCCTTGACTTTCTTCTCCTTCGGCTCCCGGGGTTTCCTGGGCTGCCGAGGTTTCGCCGGTGTCTTTCTGGATCGTTTCGGCTTGGCCTTCCCCGCGGCTCCCGCCTCGCCATGCAGAAGAGCCTCCAGCAAAGAAGTAGACGAGCCTGAGTGTTGATCGAGATCGATCTGATTGTCACCTTGTAAGAATTGATACAGGGCAGTTTCCAGCGTAGAGCTCTGGTCCAGTCCGGCCATTGCTTCTTCGGCGGCTGTCTCGTGTTCATCTCTAGCCTCTTCGTGTTCCTGTGCAGCTTCCGCTTCCGCTTCCGCTTCGGCTCCCACGTGGGCCTCGGCTTCAGGGAATGCATTTTCAGGTAGGTTCAAGTTTCCGATTAGGTCATCAGGGTGTTCCATTGCCAATGCCAGAGCATTCTTTAGAATGAGAGCAGGGTCCAGAACATCACTTGAGATCTCATTCCCGGCATGATCTCCTTCGGCTTGTGAATCTCCGTGATCGGCAGACTCGGAGGGGTGTAGTGTTTCCATCATATTCTGAACCACGCGGGAGAGGATATTGCTGTCAAATGCAGACAGATCGTCCAAAGTGACACTCTTTTCCTGTCTGTGGGCTTCTGACCCCTGGCCCTCCCCACCTTCTGTCGAGTGTTGTTCTTCATTATGTTCTGTATGCTCTGCATGTTCTGCATGTTCCGCGTGATCTGTATGCTCCTCAGCTGTCAGAGACTCCGACAGACGGCCTAGAGTTTGCGACATAGAAGCACCGAGATCCCCAAGCGCATCAAGCGATATCGGCAGATTTTTCATTTGCTCCTCCAGTTCCTCTGCCGAAGGTAACGACAAATGAAAATCATTGATGTCCATTGCCTCTTTCTCAGACGTGGATTGCGGTTGCTTGTCAGTTTCTGTGGACGACGCGCCTGAATTTGAGCTTTCTGTCTGCTGCTGAGACGTTTCTGTGACACTCGCATTGTGTACTTCCGTCGCGTGTGTGTTTTGCGGTTCAGGTGTTCGTGTTTCTTCTCTCTCTTCACTCTGAGACGCGTCGGCAGGTACGTCTTGTGCCGCTTCCGCCTTTTCTGTCAGAGCCGTGTTTGTTTCTTCAGCCTGCTGCGCGTCAGAGTGCAGTTCATTGAGCGACTGCGACACCAGAGACTGCATGGCATTGAGAATGTTCGGCTGGATCTGCAGTTCATTCATATTCAGCTTGTTGAAGTCGAAATTGTCCAAACTCTGCAGAGCCAGCTCCATGTCGTCATGAGTCCTCACTTCCCCATCTGCAGGGTGTTCATCCTTCTGCTCATCAACGCCCTGAGTCTCAGCCGCCGTATGTTCCATCGAAACGTCCATAGAATCGGCTGTCTCCTGCTCCCTAGGCTCAGAGTGCTGTGACTCATTAGCGCCGGGTGCTTCCACATTCATAGAACTTCCCATATCGGCTTCCATATTGTTCTGTTGTGTGTTGTGTACCTCCTGCCGCTCAACCGCCTCACCAGCCTCCACAGACTGTTCCTCATGCACATCCCCGGGCAGCAGATCGCCCATTTCCACGTCCATGTCTGGCAATTCTCCTGCAGCCATTTTGGCCACTGCGGCCTCCATTGCCGCATTCACTGCCTCCTCCAATTGCAGGCTGTCAAACTCATGATCGCCCAGTGCCTGGCCTCCCCGGTCTTCCTCCGCCTTTTGCTGCTCGTGCTCCGGTGCCATCTCCTGGTTGTGAGGCACCGAGATGACCCAGCAAGCAACAACAGCAAGGGTGTTGTGTGCTGCTGATGCTGTTATCAGTCAGGGGGCAGTTGGTAAGCTCCCACTGTTGTGACTCTATCTGTGATGTAAGCAGATACCGTTGTGTCTGTCTACTGCTGATAAGACTTTGCTGATAAGCATCTACCGATAGCACATACTGAAAATAGAAACCGCGAGACTGCTGTTGATGTGACTGCTAAAGGTTTTCCCTTGACATCATGTGGGAGAAAATTCTTGACAGTTTTCTGCTTCAGAGGGACTCTCCGGGAGGAGTATTACGCGTTGTGGGGGAATTACGGTGTATTTCTCAGCATGGGTTCCCAGGTGAGAGACGGAGCATCTGAGAAAGGTTTGATGATTATGTAATCGAAAGTAACCTTGAAGGGAGACGTGGCGTTCAGCGGCGAGAGAAAAGGCGACGCCGTTTAATGTGGCGATGCGATACGATGGAAGACTGAATAGATGGGTGTTATAATATATAGTATGAGCGGAAAACGTGGTAGAATGATAGTGAGCTACAGCTTGAATGAGAGAGTGAGGTCCGAACGACGCGCATTGAGGTGTACGGTTATGAAGAAAGAGTTGAACACAAGAACGTAGTTATGGCGCACGCACCCCAGCACTTGATCTACAAGGTTTCCATACATTTTCATAGTTCACATCTTGCCAGCAGTACAACAGTAGTCCTCAAATCATCAGCCTGTCACTCTACAGTCACCAAGCAAATCAGTAATATA
>JAKTWI010000324.1:0-26243 GCA_030561065.1 Sporopachydermia cereana | reverse complement strand
TTCGGCACATTCGGCACATTCGGCACATTCGGCACATTTGGCGCCAGCTGGGCCTGTGCCACAATCTCTGGCGGGATGCTCAGCGGCAGCTGCGTGAGGGACCCGTTCAGCAGGCACTGCACCAAATGCATAGCCACAATAAACTCCGTCAGGCCGATCTGGCCCTGCCGCGCCGGGTCGCACAAAGCCCACACGTGGGCCAGGATCGGCGCCGGCAGTTTCGATTTCAGTAAGATCGGGCGGGCTTTTTCCTCTTTGAGAAGCCCCAGCGGGGCGGCCTTGGCAAACAGCTGGGCAAAACTGAGTTTCTCCTGCGGGCCGATCGGCGGGATGTGCACGTTTGCGGCGGGGGCAAACGCGGGACCAGCGGAACTTCCGGTGGCGGTTCCGCCGGATGTTCCGGTTGGGGTTCCGACGGATGTGCCGACGGATGTGCCGACGGAGTTACCGGCAGAGGTCCCGGCCGAACTTCCGGCCGAAGCGGCCGGGAACTGCACGCCATAGAAGCTCGGCAGCGGGCCGGGGTAGTCGGCTAATGCCGGGCTGAACGGCATGCCGCGCTGCACTTTGGCAATCATCCGCAGCGCCACACACAGGCCGTATTGGGTAAGAAAGCCATGGCCGGAGGCGTCGGCACACTGCCAAACGCTGGCCAGCACATTGCTGTCGAGGCCCGATTTGAGGAAGAAATCGCGGGCGGCATTGCCGGTGATTATCCCCGAGTTGGAGGGGTCGAGGCTCCGGTATACTTGGCCGAAAAACTGCTTCTCCTCGGGGGAGAGGTTTTTGGTGATGTCACCTGATGGGGAAAGAGTGAGATGTTAGTGAGGGGAGAGGTAAGGTGGGGGAAGGTGGGGGAAGGTGGGGGAAGGTGGGGCTGGGAGGGGTAGAGAGGGGGTGGAGTAAGGAGGGGTAAGCGAAGAAGGAGTGCAGAAGGATTCAAAATGACTAAGAAGGGTACTGAAACGCGGTTCGGAATCAATTCGGAACAGCTTCGGAACAGCTTCGGAACAGCTTCGGAACAACTTTGGAACAACATAGGAAGGCAAGGAAATAACAGGCGAGGCTCAGATGTTCGGGAGAACTCGGAAGCTGTCTGAAAGAGTCGGAAGAAGCTCCTACTCCGGAGGACACTGAGAGAATAAGTGAACGACTTCCGTGATCAGTCCATAATCAATTTGAAGAAAGAGAAGACCTGAAACGGGAGTAGACTATCACCACAGGCAACTCTCCCGCCTTGTGGTGTTCCTCGTATCAACAGAATATCCGCTTTTCCCGCCTTAATTCGCCCCCTTCCACCCTGAATCGCCGATCGCTCAATTTGCACTCCATTCAACCCGCCAAAGCAGCCGCAAAATGCTATACATACCTTTGGCTTCTGCATTCATCGTTGCCGGGTTATTTGTGTTCAAGGCAACACCTTCTAATGTGCCGCACTTCAGCTTCCTTCTTCCTCTTTCCTTTGTCTATCCTTTTCTGTTTTGAGCGTCCCTTTTGTGATATTCTTGCTGCACAATTCTCTGTTTTCTGCTTTACTCTTTCGTCCTCAGCTCCGTCAAACACGGCTAATTCCATCAAACGCTTCGGAACTGCGGATTGGCGGATAGATGTTCGTTCCGTCTCCTTCTGATTTGCTTATCTGAAAGGGTCGGTCCGATCAACACTTGCCGCACTTTCCACCTTTTCGCTTTAGTCAAACAGTGCAGTATGTGTATATGAGGGGACGAATGAGGGACTTTTCCAGTTCGGGTAGTAAAGCCGAGGTTCGGATGTGCCGAAGTTTCTGCCGATTGTACCACCCGACGGGCCGTTTGTTGTTTGTCAATTGCCTCAATCAACTCCGTCTGCCGCCCGCGGGGGGAAGCCGAAGCGGCCCGAGGGGGAGGGGCGGGAGATAGCGGATAGGATGGTACCAGAGCGGAGACTATATAGTAGAGTGGATGAAATGCAAAATTATGCATAGTGATGCGGTATTATTTGTTTAGTCCATACATGTGACTTGTTACACATGGAGGGACATGAGGTGATGAGGAGTGAGGGGAGACGTGAAGGGCATGGGAGAGAAGTAGATAAGAGATAACTGATATGAAAGATTGATATAGAGGTGATTGTATGTAGTGTCCTAAATTGTATCAATTGAGGCTTAGAAACGCTACTATGACCTGTCGGCGGCAGATGTCGGGGGAGCTTCGGCTGATGAAGCGGGAGGCGCGGAAGAGGCAGCAGAAGACCCGCCTGCAGTGTCGTTATGCTCCAAAGAGTCCAACTCCATGTCCTGAAGCTGATTGGAGCCCCGAAGTCCACTTTCCAAATCCTCCCCTGCCGCATCGTTGTGCAGAGCTTGGTATCTCTGGTGTCTCTTCCTTTGCAGCATCCGCTTGTGGTACCATTGGCACAGGAAGAGGGCCAGCAGAGAGCCGCTTATGTTGGAAAGAATGTCCAGAGGGTCAAACGTTCTGTAGGGAACAAACGACTGGATTATCTCCGAGCCGATTCCCCCTACCAGCGTGCACGACACCAGTGTGATGTATCGCAGTTGCCGCAGTGAGGAGCTGTCTATTACCCAGTAGAAGATCAGCGTGAGAAAGAAGAATACTAGGAAGTGGACGACTTTGTCATGCTGCACATCAATGTTGGCAAACCCCAAATAGGATGCGCCAACCAGAGAGACAATAAGTCCTAGAATCAACAGTTAGCGATGTTTGCCCCAACTTTCAAAAGCTTTCCAATAGTGATTCCTCCTGTTTCCTGCTCCATTGGATCATACCTATGGCAAAGGGTTTTCGAATCTTCATTTTTAGTAATTGTAGGAGGAATTCATCAAATGCAAGTTGGCTTTACCAGCCGATTGGCTATTAAAATGTCCAGCAGCCCTCAAACAACGCACATCTGGTTTGTTAATCCCATCAATTCTAGAGATAAATATCAGCATATGAAGACAAGAACGGGGCTAAGCCCATTCCGGAGACTTTGCGACCTAATCCGGAGACTATGTGAGATAAGGAAAAGTAATCGAGGAAACGGAGAAGTTACCAGCAAAGCGTCTTGTTTCGTCAATTCAAAGACTCCTGGGCTTGAGAATGGCAAATTTCACCAGCTAGCAACAGATATATGACAGCTAATCTCTGTAAATCCCTTTTTGATCTCCTTGTTTGCATCTTCCTTCTTCTTGTCTTCTCCGTCCCATCCCCAATATCTTCACTGGCCCTGATTTTAGACAGGCATGGAGTCTCCTTTCAGCTCTTCCGGAGTACCCGAACCCCTGAGGCCACGTGATACATGCATAAAGCCGAGAGCCGAAAGCCACAACTAGCTCTCGATTCTCTCAAATCTCCAAATGAGTACCTCCCAACCAGCTAACACGTAATTGAATTATGCAGCTAAGCCACAGCTGTACCCAAAGTACCTCCCCTTTTTCAATCTCACCATACTTCTCCTTTCTCACCCAATCATCGTCTCCCATAAACTCCTATATCTCCCAGTCTCCTCCCATCGTTTCCGCTTTATCTCCAGGTCTCCCGACCTCCCCACCGGCATCTTCTCCGCCAAATGGAAATCCGCCTGCATCTTCCTTGTATGCTGCCGTCAAAGCGGGAAAAAGGGAGATCAGAGGCCCCATCAAATGCTTTCATAAGAGCATAATTTCCCTTTAAGAGATAAGCTGAGATATCTGCGGGCTCACTGAAACTCAATTGCGAACACCGACTGGCCCATTTCACCGAACCACTTCCGAACACCCCGCATTACCCCGCCCCAACTTTCCACTACTTCATCCGAGCCCCGCTACCCCGCTACTCCGCCATGTCTTTCCGCGGAGCAAAAAAGGCGCTGGAAAGACTGCCGCAGCGCGTCGTCGGCACGAAATCCGCCGACGACGAAATCATCAAACAATGGCACCACGACTTCCGCGTCGCCTCTGCGGGTATGCTGTTTCTGGTGGACAAAATGGCCGAGTACAACAACAACTGGAAAGCGCTCCTCACGCACCAGGACAGACTTGCCGATCTGTTCAAATCTCTCTACGAAAGCATCAACGAAGAAGCCGTGGCAAAGGCCGAGCAAAAGGGTCCCAAAACGGAGTCCTTCAACCGGTTGGTCCACAAGGCCAGTTCCCCTATTCAGCATCAAATTGATAAACGCCGAGTGACGTCCGGCCCGACGTCGGAAGCGGCTTCCGAGGCCGACGAGTTCGGCATCCAGGACGTGTCTGTGTTCATCGAGACGGAAACGCCGGCGGAAAACCTCCAGCAGGTGGCCGAGTACCGCGCCCTGGTCACAGAACTGAAGACGGAGATCCTCCCCAGCGTGGATCTGTTCACCAAACACTGCGCGTCGCGGTTCAAAGAGATGAACGAGTATATCAAACAGGTCGCCGCGGCTCTGGACAAGCGGGACCGCAAAAAGGTCGACTACGACCGCTACCGCAACAGCCTGGAGAAACTGACAAAGAAGATTGAGGCCCACAACGGAAGCAGCGGAAGCAGCGGAAGCGGCGGAAGTGTCGGAAGCAGCTCGGCACATCCGACAGGGATGGGCATGCAGGTGTACCAGCCGCCGGAACCGGAATCGCAAGCTGTGACGGAAAAGGAACTGCGGAACATGAAGGAATTGGAGGCGAAGCTGGAGGAGGCCACGCAGGTGTTTATGCTTCACGACGAGAAAGTGAAGAAACACGTGCCGGTGGCGCTGGCGTTTGTGTCCGAGTTCCTCAGCCGCATGGACACGTTTGTGCTCTACACCCAGTACGAACTGTACCAGCGGGTGATGCAAAAGTACATTGACTATGCCCGGCAGTACGGCATTGCCGTCGACGCTTCCGACACCTACGACGGCATATACGACGACTGGGCCGACAAGTTTGTCAAGGTGATGCCGAAAGTAGAAAGCCTGCCGGATATCCAGAGCGGGAAAACGGTGCACCAGCCGCTGCGGTCGTTCGACCACTACAAAAAGCGGGACGGGGAGAAACCCAATGAGGAAAAAAAGCCGCTGACAGAGAAACTGAAGCCGACAACCGGCAAAGTCTCCGCCGGCGTCTCCGCCGGACTGAAAAGTACCGCCACAACCACGGCAACTCTGTTCAAAAAAACCATCCACCCGCGGAAGGCCAAAGTGACTGTGAAAAACCTAAAGCTGGTGCTGGACAATCCGGTGAAGCCGTACGATGCCGAAAAGGGCGTCTTTGCCCAGGAAGCGGACCCGCTGACGCTGGTGACAAACCCGCCGCTGTCGGCTCATTCCGAAACCCGCGCGCTCTCGGGGCCGAACTCGCCGACACCCCGCTCGGCCCACTTCCACGTGGTGGAATCCCATCCGGGGCAAAGCAACATTGCGGCCCGGTTCAGGAAACTGTCGCTGTCAAATCCGCTGGGGAAGTCGCCGGAGTATACGCCGGCGGAAAGCGTGCTGTCCACTATGAGCGACGCGTCTTCGGCATCTTTCGGGTACATTTCCGCTTCCGAGGCCATCAACGGCACGGCTCCCGTGTCTGTGGAGGTGCAAGCGGCAGCGAACACGCTGGCCGCGGAAGCCGAAATGGCGGAAATGGCTCAGGCGTATATTTCCTATACTGCAGATACGCTCCCCGCCGGGCCGAAGTTTGCCGAAATGGATCTGCTGGAAACGCTGGAGCAGTGCCAGGCGGATGAGCCGCCGGAGGTGGATTTGGGCGGAGACGCCAAGTCTGTCGCCACGGCACACGAAGGGGTGTTGCCGGGAGATTTGACTGTGAAGGAGAGTGAGAAAGTGCGGGTTGTGGACAGCCGGGAACACACAACGGTGATATACGAGACGGAGCCGAAGCCCGAAGAGGAAGGCAAAGCCGAGCCGCAGTCGCTGTGGTGGCTGTGCCAGACGGCGGACGGCCGCATGGGGAGAATTCCCTGTGAGTATGTGAAATGAAGGGGTAGGGGAGGTTGGATGAATGACAGAGAGGAAACCACCTTACAGTAATTTGTCTCAGGCTGAGGTGAACGTTTCATCAGAAGTGGTCGACTCCTTCCTTTTTGATGAAGAGTCGAAGATGAGGAGGAATGTGTTGGAAATGCATTGAATGGGGATGGCGAATGATATGAGGAGATGGCGAGAGATTACAGTATAGGAGAAGTTGTGGAGATATATGCGAATAGAAGAGTTATTTATTGATACATAAAGGTCTAATTGAACTGTAGAGCAAAATAGATGGTCCATGCAATGGGGAGGCTCAAATGAGGAGCGCTGCAATGATTAGGCTCGGAGTGGTGTAGTAAGGAGACAGTTGGAAGGTATTTGAAGGTAGTTTGAAAAGCAGTTCACTGGCTATAGAACAAACCTCAGATCCTGTCATAATGTGTGTTAAGAGTCTATCAGGAGAGACATTCTCGAGAAAAGTATAAGAGGAATGTGGACCAAAGGTGTTTCTCTCCGGAAACTCATTTGTCAAAGGAGCAAACAGTATGGGCTTCTCGAGCTGAGTATACTGAGATGAAAATCAAAAATCCCAGGCTCCAAGTTTGATATCAAAAAAGAAGTGAGAAGAGGAATGAACGAATTGTAAAGAGCAACACATAACGATAGGTCTGCTTGATTGTTGTGTAGCTGCTCTCCCTTTCAGTCACTCACTAAGCTGCCATCACATCAAGTAGAAATTGAAACTGTCACTATCAGCTGGCAGAAGCATTCGATTTGTCTCTTTGACAACCTCATCCCACTCTTCTCAGCTCAATTAGTAAGCTGACAGTCCAATGAACTCCTCTATCACACAACATCTCCATCTGTCATAGTCATGCCGATCAACTCATATTCTACCAACTCATGAAATCACTCAGGAATTTCCCAAATAACCCAAATGCCCAATTGACAATAATCATTGTCAGTTATGAACCAATGACGGGACAGTTTCTCACTAAAGCTGTTGAAACCGCTTCAGTCTCATAAAATGTCACTAGGTATCAACCCCACAAGCTTTCAATACGCCATACTTGCCATTCATCCCTTTAAAGCTGTTTAGTCTCTTCCTAGAATGGCCCCTCAGACCTTTCCACGGATCCAAACAGAACGTCGCCATTCTGCTTGTTCACAGCTGAAGACCCCCTGGTGATCGGCAAATCCTCATCTCAGAAATCTCCCTGTCTTAAGCGCTAATGTAACCGTACAACCTCCTCCCCTTCCCGAATCTACAGAGATATCTCACCACTCCATTCCTCATTTTCCCTCAATCCCTACTCTCTTCCGTTGCTACAGTGTCTCCAACCTCACCCCTTTCATACCCTAACTCACATGCTATAATTTCCCCTCTGTTGATCCTAAACATCTACAGTCTCTTCTTTATCTCCTTGGCCCATGCCGCGGTGTCGGCCGGCCGCGCGATGCCCCGCAGGATAAACTCGTTGCCCAGCAGCTCCTGTGGCGTCGGCCGCTGCGCCTCCTTCAGCAAACACGTGGCAACAAAGTCGCGGAAGCACTGGGAGAACTCCTTTGAGTTGGGGATCTGTGGCGGCGGCTCGTTGACTATCCGCTGCAGCAGATCCAAAATGCCCTCGGGGCCCTGGAAAGACAGGGAGTTGACCGACGGCAGTTCGGTCGGGACGGCAACTTTGTTAGTCCTCCGGGACGGCGGGCCGGCATTTGCCGCCGCGGCCGGCGGCTCGGCATTGTACCGCATGAACGGGAAACAGCCAATGGCCAGCTCAATCAGCATAATGCCGAACGACCACACATCCGACTTCACCGTATACGGCGCGCCCTGGATCCGCTCCGGCGACATGTATGTGGACGTGCCGACAAACGTGTCGGCAATCGAGTTGATCAGTTCCCGGGAAACACCGAAGTCGCTGAGCTTAAACTGGCCCTTAGAGTTCACAAGCACGTTGGACGGCTTCACGTCTCTGTGGATGATGCGGTGCTCGTTGTACAGATACGTGAGGCCCCGCAGGACCGAAATGGCAATCTGGTTGATGATCGGCTCCGGGATCTTGGCTGTGGCTTTGATGATCCCGTCCAGCGAGCCGCAGTCCATGTACTCCATGCATATGATTGCGTCGCCCTCCGAGCAGATGGCGCCGTAAAAGTCTACAATATAGTCGTTGTCGCAGCAGTCGTGCATGATCTGCAGCTCGCGGATGATCTGCTTCCGCACCTCCGGCTTCTTCTCAATGTGTATAGTTTTCTTCGCCATCAGCTTTTGTGTCGGCACGTGGATCACCTGGGCGACGGTGCCGCCGTTGCCCGAGCCGAGCGACTTGAGCTGCACCAAATCCTCCTGCCGGATGTCGAGCTGGAACTCGACGCCGAGCTCCAGTGATGTCATGTCGGCAATAAGCGTCTTTGTGTCGCTGAGCTGGGCCCCGTCGCGGGCCGACGGGGGCTGCGGTTCCTGTTTCGGCGTGAAAAGCGGCGGCGGGGCGTTTTTGCGCCGCAGCGAGCGGGGCGGCGGCAGCATGTGACCGCGGGGCTGGGCGGCAGAGGAGGCCGGCGGAACAGCCGGCTTAACAGCCGGCGGGACAGCCGACACGGACGGCGGGCGCGGCGGCCCGCTCGTGCCGGAGCTCCGCTCGGCACTGGGCGGCAGTGGCGGCAGCGGGCGGTCAATCGCCGCCTTTTTCAACGAGGCCTGTCGCTGTTTGGAGTAGCTGTGGGAAGACGACACGACCGCGGAGGTCCGAGAAGACCGGCGGGAATCCATCGCAGATGCAACTGTGTTATGAAAGCGACCGAAGTAGCCAGCGGACGGAGCTTGGAAACGTTGCAAAAGGAGATGCCGAAGCCTCCGGCATTACCTGTTTGATATGAAGGTCCCAGCGCTTAGATAACCTGACTGGCAGAGAGATTGGCAAACTAAACAAAAGATGTCCACCTTTTGGTGATGATGACAAACCCAATGAAGGCCAATAGCCTAACCTGTTCTCAAAGGCAAAAAAAATGCACCCGCGACGTGATTTACGCCAGCAGAAATCTGTCTTTCAACTCCTACAGTTCAATGTTCAAACTGCTTCTTCCAATCAGTCAAACGCACAACTTAGGAAGACGGAGACGGCAAACTGAACTTCCGACAGCATCAGCAAAACACCCGAAAACACCCGCAAACAGCCGCAGAGTTTTTTCCGTCTGTTTTTCCCGTTTCCTGCCTTTCCGTCTCCTGTTTCAGCACTCCCAGGCCTGTCTTGCTGAACTCTCTGGCTCAACATGTAGCAGAAGGGCCAACAGGGCAGCAGCTGTTTGGGCCCCGCGATGTATTTTTAGCATGAGGTCATGTGATCTGGGGCAGGCCGGGCGGAGGGCGGGATGTGATGTGAAGTCGGAAGGGAAGGGAAGAGTTAATGAGAAAGAGGAGGGGGGAGGAAGTTCGAGGAGTATTTGTTGAAGGAGGGTTGATTGCATGTGTGGTTGGGGTGATTTGATATGATGCACGATAATAACAGAATACTTCAATGTGAATCACTTCATTGCAGCTTGAGGAGGGGCATGTGGGGAGGCCCTGACGCATTGCTGTGCTGGAATGGGAAGGCGGAGATAATGGGTGGCGTGATTATATAGTTTCCGGTGTGGCAAAACAGCCCTGGGGGTCAGGTGCATGGATGTGCGTTGGGAAGTGCAGCAAACGTTTGGTGGTCAGACCCTTATATGAAGGGTCTGCCGCCATTCACCCAGTCTCCTGATTGCGGAGCAACGCAAACTTGGGCGTTGCCTGGTGAGGGAAAATGGCACAAACATGAGTTGTCGATCGACAAATCTTTGGAAAGGAGCTGGATTCAATGGAAGGTGAAGTGTGGAAGGAGATAATACAACGTTAACAGCATTTAAAGCTACAAGAATAACATTACAAGACCACATTTGTCAAGCAGTCCCCGAATTACAGAGGTTTGAAAGGAGCGCCACGCTACTGAGGAAAGGAAGAATTTTCAATAGACACCATTCATTCGGGTGAGAAGTCCTCAGATAAGAGCAAGTTACAACTGGAAGACCCTCTACATACCTTTGAAAGGTACAACTGCTGGTAGATACAACAGAAGGGCTTGTAACAGAGATTACAGATTGAAGCTTCTCGACGAACAACAGCTGCGTTACGGAACAAGCACCCTAATAGAAGACCGAGCTGGACTAGTAGGCAGAAGTGGACATCACAGCTTCTGCCATAATATTCCATTCTTTCCACAGCACACACACATATATCAACCTTTGATTCAAAATGTCGGAAAGTGAGAACTGGAAAGCAAGTCTACAGCTGCCGGCGAAGGATCTCCGGCCGCAGACTGAAGATGTCACGGCAACTAAAGGAAATGGATTTGAAGACTTTTATCTAAAGAGAGAGCTGCTTATGGGAATTTTCGAGGCTGGTTTTGAGAAGCCATCCCCCATTCAAGAAGAAGCAATCCCTGTGGCGTTGGCTGGTCGAGATATCTTGGCCCGAGCCAAGAATGGTACCGGAAAGACGGCAGCGTTTGTTATCCCTGCTCTGGAGAAAATCAAACCCAAACTCAACAAAATCCAAGTGCTAATTTTGGTGCCGACTAGAGAGCTGGCTCTTCAAACCTCCCAAGTGTGCCGCACTCTGGGAAAACATCTGGGTATCAATGTCATGGTGTCAACGGGAGGAACTAATCTGCGTGATGATATTCTTCGTCTACACGAAACTGTGCATGTGTTAGTCGCTACTCCGGGCCGTGTTCATGATCTTGCCTCTCGTGGAGTGGCTGATTTGAGTGAATGCCCTATGTTTATCATGGATGAGGCTGACAAGTTGCTTGCCCGCGAGTTCATTCCGGTAATTGAGAAGATTCTGAGTTTTTTCCCTGCCGAACATCAGTCGCTGCTTTTCTCTGCCACCTTCCCGCTGGCGGTGAAGTCATTCATGGATCAGCATCTGAAATCTCCCTACGAAATCAACCTCATGGACGAATTGACACTGAGGGGTATCACTCAGTACTATGCTTTTGTGGAGGAGAAGCAGAAATTACACTGCCTCAACACCTTGTTCTCCAAGCTTCAGATCAACCAGTCCATCATTTTCTGTAACTCCACCTCGAGAGTAGAGCTGCTTGCGAAAAAGATTACGGAGTTGGGTTATTCTTGTTTCTACTCTCATGCCCGAATGCCCCAACAAGCCCGAAACAAGGTCTTTCATGAGTTCAGATCGGGTAAGGTTCGTCATTTGGTTTGTTCCGATCTGCTGACAAGAGGTATCGATATTCAGGCTGTCAATGTGGTAATCAACTTTGATTTCCCGAAAAACGCCGAGACATATCTGCATAGAATCGGTCGTTCGGGAAGATTCGGGCATCTGGGTTTGGCTATCAACCTCATCAACTGGAACGATAGGTTCAATCTTTACAAGATTGAGCAGGAACTGGGTACCGAAATTTCTGCTATTCCGGCCACTATCGACAAATCTTTGTACGTTGCCGAGAATACGGAAGCTGTCCCACGTCCCTTCCCCATTGCTGATATGAAACAAGATGACAGCGCGCCATTCAAGCAGAGTTTCAACGACAGCAGAAACCAGTACAACCGCGGTTACAATCGCGGAGGATATCAACAGGGAAGAGGGAATTACTCCAATGGTTATCAAACCTAAACCAGGCCTTCCCTATCTGTTGCATTCGGTCATGACTTTTTTTGCCTTTTCTCGAGATATGTCTTTAACTTCTCTCCAACTACTGTTATCATATGATTTTTTTTTTTCCTCATGATCTCTTTTGAGTTTTCTGTCTTCTGTTTACTTTTTACTTTTCTCTTCTTTATTTTCATTTTTTTTCTCATTTTTCTCTCTTATTCTCTTATTCTCTTTCGGTCTATTCTTCTGATCTTTGTATTTTTCATTTATTTTTGTACTTCTCAAATCCTTCACTTCATTTCTCTTTTCGTTATCGCTCGTCCATCGTTTCATGTCCTTTTCAATTCATATGTCCAACTAGCGACTGACTTGAATGGGCGACGAGGTTGGTGTTATCAGTTTCCACTGGTTCTTTCACCTTTGTCCTGCTATGTTGGATACGTCATGGATGCTTTGGAAGCATGAACGAAGGACTGATGTCGATTATTTTCACAGCACTCAATTCGTTGTGCTGCCTTTTCCAACACTTCTTCTCTCCGTTTCACACTTGAGACTCCATACTGTTTATTAGTCACCTAATTCACTCGAACCCTCCTTTTTTTTTTTTTTTTTTTTTTTTTTTTTTTTTTTTTTTGATTTGAGATTTACTCGATTCACTGAGCAACTACTGCTACGAGGGTCTGCGGTGAGGTTTTTCGACTACATAGCAGCAGCTACTTCTCTTCTATATCATGCAAAAACATTTGTGCAGAGAAGCCGCTGGTGATTATCGACGGTTTCTGTTCATTGCAATCTCCTTCACTCACCACCTTTAGCACCAGTAGAAACAACTCCACAACTTCACATCAAGTCTCACCCTAGTAGCGATTTCGAGACACCCCCGCGATGACCCGTCCAGTTACCCGGTCAGCTCGGCAAAATTTTTCGTTTGTATGGCAGAAAGATAAAATCTATGAGACGGCTGTATGGAGGGAGATTGAAGGCCAGAGCATGTTAATTGAAAAGCTTATCACCGGTATGTGTTGTTATATCGTTGGCTTGATGTCAAGAGAAGTCACTATAATGCTGAGGTGAAGCACCGAGTTCGCGAATGTGTTACTACAATCGATAGAGGAGGTAAACGGTGATTGCACTGTACAGTTCAGCAGGCTTTGACGGAGGCTTCTTGCACTGTTTTACTATCGAGACAAGTCCCATTCATTATAGATTATATAACCAACAACCGATATGAAAGTGCTTCTGATCGGTAACGGAGGCCGCGAGCATGCTCTGGCATGGCGCTTGGCTCAGTCCCCCACCGTTGAGAAGATATACGTTGCTCCGGGGAACGGTGGAACTGACGGGATTGCGGGGAAAGTGGAGAACATTGGAATTGGGTCCAGTGTGAAGGATTTCCCCGCTCTGGTGAAGTTTGCTACGGAAAACGACATTGACCTTGTTGTCCCTGGACCCGAACAACCTCTTGTGGACGGGGTGTCCACCCACTTCAAGAAGGTGGGGATTCCTGTGTTTGGCCCCTCGGCCGCAGCAGCAAAGATGGAAGGTTCCAAGACCTTTTCCAAGGATTTCATGAAGAAGCACAACATTCCTACTGCTGCGTTTGAGAATTTCAGTGATTATGAGGCTGCTGTTCAATACGTGAAGTCTGTGTCTCACAATGTTGTTATCAAGGCTTCGGGTCTTGCGGCCGGCAAGGGTGTTTTGATCCCTACAAACAAAGAAGAGGCCATTGCCGCTCTGAAGGAGGTGATGCTTGACAAGGCTTTCGGTTCTGCCGGTGATGAGGTTGTGGTCGAAGAATTCCTTTCTGGAAATGAGCTTTCTATTCTCACATTCTCCGATGGCTACTCTATCTTTTCTTTACCCCCAGCTCAAGATCACAAGAGAGCTGGCGATGGAGACACTGGGCTCAACACTGGTGGCATGGGTGCCTATGCCCCCACGCCTATTGCATCCCCTCAATTGCTGAAACAGATTGATGATACAATCATCCAGCCAACAATTGATGGGTTGCGGAAGGATGGCGTGCCCTTTGTCGGCATGCTTTTCACTGGTATTATGGTGCTGCCTGACGGAACTCCCAAGGTGTTGGAGTTCAATGTGCGTTTTGGCGACCCTGAAACGCAGACTGTTTTGCCGCTTCTGACGGAAGATACCGATCTGGCTGCTGTGATGTTGGCATGTGCGGAAGGCAGATTGGATTCGGTCAAAATCGCTGTTGAACCCAAGTTCAGTACAACGGTTGTTCTGGCCGCTGGTGGGTACCCTGGCTCCTACAGAAAGGGGGATGTCATCACTATTGACACAGAGGCTCTGAAAGGTCTGGGTTTGGACAAGGAGGTGTTTGTCTTCCATGCTGGAACAACCAAAAACGCTCAAGGGCAGATTGTCACCGCTGGTGGCAGAGTTATTGCTGTTACTGCTATCGGCAATAGCGTCAAGGAAGCTGTTGACAAGGCATACCAGGCTGTGAATTACGTTAACTTTGCTGACAAATACAACAGAACAGACATTGCCCATCGGGCTTTCAAGTTCCAGGCCGACGAAAAGAAAGGCCTGACTTATGCCGAAGCTGGTGTTTCTATCGAAAACGGCAACAAGCTGGTGCAGCAGATCAAGGAGAAAGTAAAATCCACGGCCCGTCCAGGAACTAATGCTGAGATCGGAGGTTTCGGTGGTCTGTTTGATCTCAAAGAAGCCGGCTACACCGATCCTTTACTGGTAGGTGCCACTGACGGTGTTGGATCCAAAGTGGTGATTGCTCAGAAAATTGGGAAACACGATACTGTGGGAATTGATCTCGTGGCTATGAATGTGAACGATCTAGTTGTGCAGGGAGCCGAGCCGTTGTTCTTCCTAGACTATTTTGCATGTGGCCATTTGGAGATCGATGTAGCTGCCGATTTTGTGGCTGGTGTGGCAGAGGGATGTATTCAGGCTGGATGCGCCTTGGTCGGTGGAGAGACTTCTGAGATGCCTGGAATCTACCAGCCAGGTGATTAGGACTGTAATGGTACTGCTGTTGGAGCTGTAAATAGAGGCGCAGTGTTGCCCCGGACGGCGGATATGAAAGCAGGAAACGTGCTGATTGGTTTGGGTTCCGATGGATGCCACTCCAATGGCTATTCTCTTGTGAGAAAGATTGTCGAAAAGGCTGCTTTGACGTACTTCGATAAGGCTCCTTGGGCTCCTGAACAGACACTAGGCGAAGCGTTTTTGACGCCCACGAGAATCTATGTGAAACAGCTGCTGCCCTCCATCAAAGAGAATCTCATTCTTGGTATGGCCCACATTACAGGTGGTGGGCTTGTTGAGAACATTCCTCGGGCGCTTCCCAATGGTGTTGTGGCCAAGATCGATGCGAGCACATGGCCCGAACTGCCAGTGTTCAAGTGGCTGGCCAAGACCGGAAATGTTCCTCTTGACGATCTGTTGAGGACATTCAACTTGGGCATCGGCATGGTTCTGATTGTCGAGGCTGATAAGGTGGACAAGGTTTTGGCCAATTTGAAGGATGCCGGAGAAAAAGCATACGTGATAGGAAAATTGGAGGCAGCTGCCTCTGCTGATGCCAAGCCCGAATGCGTGGTGGAGAACACTGATGGACGGTTCTACTAGATGGGTAGTTGCATCACCATATAACGTCTAGGGCAGTTATGGTTTTGGGAGATTTCTTGGAGGATGAATTAGACTTGTACTTTTGTGTGATGAGGAAGGGATAGTCAATACAAGATAAATGAGCATGCAGTGTTCAGGCACTTCTGTGATTGAGAAAAGTTGTGACTCAAGTGTCAGGAATTTTTTCATGGCTCAATGCTCACAAAGAACCCTGTAATGATCTGATTGATGACCATATTGTCTTTCTGAAGAGTGAACCTGAACTCGTACTCCATGTCTTTTTCCACATCCCAGAGATGCCCAGTCGAAGAACTGATCTCAAAAGTCTCGTTTCCCTGATGGCTGTAAAACTTATCGTCGTACACTATGGAAGTTGTTTGCATTATCACTTTGTACAATTGCAGCTCTTTTCTATTCTTGAGAGCCGATAGAATGGCCGTCTGACGTTGAGAGACTACGTTAGCAATCAGATCACAGAAGTTCAAAGAAAACCAGTTCAGAGACAATTGTCTACTGAGAAGCAGACTCCTTTACAAACTTACCGAAATTTTCGAGTCCCGCGTCACAGAAGACTCGTCAATGTTATCTTCACATGCCTGCGTTTTGGTTCGTTAGTTACTCTTCACCAAATATGGTCAGATATTCGACCATCATCAAGAAGATGATTTACCATCATCGTTTTGTATGAGATGAACCACACAACTTTGTCCCACAGTGACATCTTCATTTTTGAACCAAGCCTAACATACTTGTTTGCAAATCTTGTCCAGCTCCTCAACTGATATGGGATAGTTTGGCAAGGCAGGAGTATCAGCATTGCGTTCATGTATTTTGATGTTCTGCGGCGTCTTATGCTGCGACAGCCGACGGAGAAGATCCATAGTGAGAACAGCTTTTTTGTGGCTACAAAAGGTTGTGAGATTTCTTTGCCAGTTGTTGTTAGGGGTTCCAGTGTTGACCTTCTTTTCGATTGTCAGATTCGAAGACCATGGATCATATCACGTTTCCCTACTTCACTCAATTGCTTCACGGTGCAACTTTGAGTGTCTATGCAGCTTAATGCAGTCCTGTAAGTTGATCCGTAAATGACTTATATGGGGCACACAGCAAGTAGCCCAACTGCACTCTATTATTGTCAACTGTTACTGATGTATGGTAAGCATCGCCCATATGCACTGTACTTCACTTATATCTGTTTCTTTATCGAACTCTTCATTCAGTATCGTCCAAGCTGTTCTGAACCGGTTAGGTAGTCTGACTGGGGATTACCGGAAAGAGATGGTGGGGCTACAATATATGATTATATGATCATATTGAAAAGCGGAGACGATGTTGGCCGTCAGCCGCTGATCTTAGGTTTCTAAATGTGCAGATGGGCACAAGAAACTTTAGTCCACGTGGTGGGGAAAGTGTCACAGGCTGCATGACTGTGCATGAAGAAACGGGGAGAATGCCGGTCCATGCATTGTGGAGTAATGTAGTGACCTGCAAAAGTCTGTAGGTTGTTCAAAAAGGTGTAGGTGGTTACGGGGATGCCATCCACGCACGATCTTTTCTATGAGAGAACATTCAACCAGATGATTGTTTGTCTGCAAACAGTGGCCTTGACCATTCAAGAATTTGTTTCCTTTCAATGAGATAGAATTGTTTGCAGGTTATTGATCTCTGAACATCACTCAGAAACTTCTCGTCGCCCAGAAGAATATACGGCAGGGGAGCTGAAGTCGACGAACTTGTACTTAACGCCATTCTTCGGGATTATCTACAAAACTCAGACAAAGACGAAATGTCATCCGCCCCATTGCTACAATCAACTCCTGGTAAGTCTCAAAGCCTTGAACTGAGATCAGTTCAGTCTGGAGGTCTATGCAAGATCTCGACACTCAATGCGCGGTGAACTTGCCGCCGCCTTGACTCATAGATTGTTGAAGGATGGAAGGAAGCGAGAAAACCTGAAAGCCACACAACCTGGTGAAAATTTATTGCAATTTTAGAAACAAATACTAACAGGTACTCCTTTGATTTAGGCAAGAGAATCGCCTTGCCCACCAGGGTAGAACCTAAGGTTTTCTTCGCCAACGAAAGAACCTTTCTATCATGGCTGAACTTCACAGTTATTTTGGGATCTTTGGGTGTTGGTCTGCTAAATTTTGGTGATCAAATTGGCAGAATCTCTGCAGCCTTGTTTACGCTGATTGCGATGGGTACGATGGGATACGCCTTGGTCACTTATCACTGGAGAGCTTCAGCGATTAGGAAGAGGGGAAGCGGACCTTATGACGATCGGTTTGGTCCTACCATGCTGTGTCTCTTTTTGTTGGCAGCCGTTGTTGTCAACTTTGTTCTGAGGATGAGAAACGAATGATCGTCTCAGAAGTAATTAAAATCATGCGTGGAAGACTCATGTCTGTAAATCCAGCGTAGTGCTCAGCATCATGTGCTTAACGTGGGGCCCTTGAGTTTTGTTAAATGAGTTGAGGACACTGCGAGCAATTCTTGCGCAGGAACTACAAAGAACTGAAACGTATACTTGCTGCACCCACTTTTTCATAGCATCATATGGGTATGTCTCTTTCGTACTTAGAGAGAAATAGCATGGGTTCCATGAAAATCATCCTGTTTGAAAATGCTCCCTGGGTTCCAGCTCAACAATTAAAGTTACACAACCTTAAACAAGAACTTCGTAAATACGAACCTTAAATGTGGTGACTACCTTAAAATGGTAGGCCATAAGCAATGAGACTCTCGAGTTGACAGGTAAGATTGGGTAGCAATATATTGGGTAACAAATTTATAGTCTATAATGTAAGAAATATAAGAGAGGAAGCACAAGCATTTGAGCCTGAGGTCCAGCGAAAGGAAAACAAGGGTTCACACTCTCAAAGGAGTTGACACTTTTGACTGATAAAGAAATGGAATTCCAGCAACATTCAGCATCACTTTTAGAATGAGTCCTCGGAAGGCCCGTGAGTGATGTTGGAGATCATTTGGGTGATTTCGGCAAAATCAACATCAAGGTACTTGGCAAAGTAGTCGCCGATCTCAGTGTTCTCGTGGTTGCCGCCCAAGTTCTCAATCAAGTCCAAAGTAAGCTCGGGCTTGTTGCCATAAGCATAGATGTTAACATCAACCTGCGAATGGTGAATGGTGCTGAAACCAATTTGAGCCTTCTTAGCCACAAGCTGGTTAATGGGAATTTCAGTTGAGTTGCCAGCGACAGCCAACTCAACAATGGAGTTCAGCTCTTCAGGAGTGTAGTAGGTCAGGCCCAGCTTCTGTCTGAAGATGGTGTTCTCAATGAACTCTGCAACATTGTCTCCCTCGTACTCCTCAATCAAAGCTTCGCATTGAGATCCAGAAGCAGTAGCATTGAGAAGAACCTCAGGTGTCCACCCCTGCTCAGGCTCACCTTCGACATCGAGACCCAGAGTAACACCAGCACACTCATGATCAGAGGTGGAAACAACAATAGTGTCAACGTCAGTCCGCTTGGCAAAGTCAACGGCAACTTGCCACGCAGCATCATAGTCCAAAACCTCTCTGGGGAGAGCCTGAGGATCATTGGCATGTCCAGTATGGTCAATTCTGGCTCCCTCAATCATAATCACGAAACCTTGCTCAGAGTTCTCGGTGGCCTTGGCCAGAGCGTTCAATGCAGTGTAGGTAATTTCGGCAAGAGTGGGCTGCTCAGTGATGTTTCTGTCAATAACGTAGTCAAAGTTGAAGTCAGCCAGCAGACCCAAGACAGGGAAACTGACATTGGCACCGTTCTGCAGGGCATCAAAGCCAGCTCTGTTGTTGAAGAAGTGCCATCCGTCGGCAATGGCCTCATCGACAATGTTTCTGCCGTCCTCACGGAGACCGTTAGAGGTGTAAGTGGTGTCGTTCTCACTGACATAGTAAGACAGACCACCGCCAATCATCAAGTCAATCTGGCGACCCAAAGGATGGTCCCAGCCCATCTGCTGAGTGGTGATTTGTGCCTGTTGCTTTCTGGAATCCACATGTCCAAACCAAACACCAGGGGTGGCATCGGCAAGACCAGTGCTGGAGACCAAACCAGTCTTGTAGCCAAAAACAGCTGCACCTTCAAAAACAGTACCACAGGGAGTTGTATCATTAGGGTAAACGCTGATGCCGCCATTGTATGTTTTGATACCACAAGCCCAAGCAGTGGCACCGGCAGCGGAGTCAGTAATCAGCTTATCACTGGAGCGAGTTCTGGAGGTTCCAATGAGGTAGTCCTCAATATTCAGAGGGTACGCATAAGTGGCGTTTTCTTGGTACTGCTTGAATGTACGGGCCAGAGTCAGGTAGGACGGGCCCATACCATCAGAGACCATGAAGATGAGGTTCTTCTTCTTGGGAGCAACAGGATATGCTTCAGACTCGTGGACATAAAGCAGGGCCCACAGGATTGCCACAATCATAGTCAGCGTAGCTGACTTGGTGGCGCTGAAAGAACTAAAGGCGGCCATTTTTTCCAGCGAATGTTAATATAGCAGATGATCGTATTTTTGTCAACTGATGCTGCTTTGACTGGCTGTATGTCTGAAGCTCCGAGCATGATCTGAAAGCTTTGGAGTAAGCAGTTGCTGTTTATATATACTTGTATTTCCTGATGATTGCTTGGGTGAAAAATCTAGGATAACAAACTGTTCAGAATTTAGGTTCCCGAGAGAGTTCCGAGCCTCACTGAGTCAAGACACCTTGCAAAGCAACGTGCAGGCAAAAATCCAAGTAAGGTCGGCAATGTCACACTATGCAATAATCTTTTCCATCGATCATCATGACTTATTTTCATAAAGCATCGATTATTGTCCCTGTTTGAGAGTTTCAATTGAGATCCTCAATAAGGTTTATGACAAACTTTACACATATAAACTCTAATGGAGAACTCAAATCAGATCTCAATTGTTCCCCTCAATTGTCACCTCTTAGAGAAGTTGTTTGATATTCTTATACCCGGCTAACAGAGGGCAATCTGACTGATAGATAAAGGTGGTATTCGAAATGAACCCGAGACTTTCTATGTTCTGAGGTCTGCCCTGTGTTTAATTGCTGCTGCCTTCAACGTTTGTCAAATTAAGGCTTTCATTTTTCGAACCCAAATTGCTCGACCTGCTTACTGAAAACACTTTCTAGATATTCCACTTTACACTCCAGATAAAACTAGGGGTCCTCTGATGTAAACTCCTGAAAGAGAGCTGAAAACATGAAAACGTGGGACAAAGCCTGCTTTGCTGGATAACAGCCGTATGTAAATCATACAACCTAAAGCTCTCCCACTGTCAGTTGGGTCACCCAGCCCCAATGATGTATGCAGTGTTGCCAACCAGGTGAAAATTTTATGGGCAGTGAGTAGTTCAATACATGCAGATACCAGATCACAGTGCTGCTGCAAGTTGATACAGTTCTCTTTTGAGCACTTTAGACCTATGACAAAGTTTCACGCCTTCATATCAAAACTGAGAATATTTGAGCTCAGCTGAGCTGAACCGAACACCTAGCCTTTCGAACAAATACGTACCCATCAGCAATTCCTCCCCTCTCTCTATTTTCACTCACTCAACTGAACATCTTGCTGTCTTACTCTCATATACAAAAGGTTGGCCTCTACTAGTTCAATGTCCAAGCATTCTACAGAGTCCCAAGTAACGATCCTTTTTCCACTTTCTTCACTATTGGATTAAACAATTAAACCCCAGAATGAAGCTTTGCAGGAAGGGGCTTGAAGACAAGCACTTGCCAAGCATGTGCCCGTCTCGTATGTTGCCTGGAAATGGAGTATTATTCATCACTTAGTTCGGCTCCAAATATTGTTCCCCCTTGCAGTGATAATTCTCCGATTGCCCCGTCTACTTTTACTCCAGATATCAGATCCCTGTGTGCGGCTGGCATTGACACTTCTTGGCAATAAGCACGAGGCAGGGCTTCAACTAAACGAAAACCCTAACTTTCTCACCCACACTGAGAAAAGCAATTGGAGCCTGCCAAACAGGAAAGCAAAACCGTTAGAATTGAGCATGAGATGTGTAGATTCAGTTGAGATTGTATGATTTCTCGACTCTTCCAATCAGATGCAATAGACGAATATGCCGAAAAAGTATCGGCTCAGCGCTCGGCATGGCCCTGCTCACATACTCGTGGGAGATCCTCGGAGCCGGGGCCCCGGGGACCGCAGGAACATTTTCTCAGCCGATGTAAGTAGTAAAGTCTGAGGCGTAGTAGCAGGGCATAGATGTATTAGGGATATTGAGGGATATTTGCTGATCACTTTGTAGGTATGATACAATAATCACGACTTTCATAATCTCACGGCAATAAAACATCATAGATATTCAGCCAGTTACTCCTCATTTTGAATCGAATTGCATCTCAAGTCTCATCTGAAGAATTGGGCAGTAACGTGACAGAGGGATTCGCTTACGTTACATGGAGGTCTTCGCATTTGGAGGTCAATTGACAGCCTTATCGTCATGAGTTTTATGAGATTCATTTTGATGGAGATGTGTGATTGGACAGATGTAGAATGGAAGTGGAGGGCTTCATGCAATAAATGAAAGAATGGCGACTAAGAAATCAGCTCTCATCATTATTGACCTTCAAGAGGATTTTCTCCCACCGGTATGTTGAGCTCTGTTAAGTGTAGAGCAGATAAGAGATGACAGACATCAGGCCATCAAGGATTTTACTGACGTTATTTGAATTGTTATACAGAATGGCTCTTTAGCTGTTGAGGGAGGGCGGGATATTATTCCCATCATCAACAAGTTATGCGAGACGAAACAATGGGACCTTCTTATTGCATCCAAGGATTGGCATCCAAGGGACCACTGTTCTTTTGCCTCTAATCACGGATTGCCCCCTTTCTCAACCAAAGAGTTCAGCCATCCTCTAGGAGAGAAGGTAACGAGGACAGAGACACTATGGCCTGTACACTGCGTCCAGAATACTCCCGGAGCTGAATTTCCAAAAGAGTTTACCCACCAGGCAGAGTTGTCAGCGGTTGTACTGAAAGGATACCTGTCTGATCGAGAGTATTACAGTGCCTTCCATGATGTGTGGAACATTCATCATACAGAGCTCCAGGATATACTGAAGAGTGGTGGAATTACTGACTGTTTCTTTGTCGGTCTTGCCTACGATTTCTGTGTCTACTGGTCCAGCGTCGATGCTGCTTCCCTGGGTTACAACACCTATTTGATAAAGGATGCAAGCAAACCTGTGGATCCATCAAAATGGGAGGAGACAACGGAAAAGCTGACAGCTGCCGGAGTCCATGTGATCAGTCTGGAAGATGCCAGCTTAGAGAAGGTGCTTGATCGCTAGGAATGCGACTGAGGGTACATTTCTTTGATATCTCAGTAAGAGAGGTCTGTTCGAAATAACACTAAAGTTTCTGTCCGGAGGGGACTCGGTGTGAAACCCTCCAGTTCAGGAATTTGACTAAGAGTTGATCAATGGGCGGTATCTCGTGCCATTTGATCATGAACACTCTGCTTGTTGAAATGAAGAACAGGACACAGCATCGCAGATCGGCCTCGAGTGGACTATCAAATTCCGAACGTAGACATTCATAGCAAAGTCACTAGACCTTTTCACTGAATCTGCCGTCTCCGGTTTCTTACATTATCTCCAACGTTTACTCCCAGTCGACTGGTAATCACTCATTAGTCCACGGCGTGAATACAAACAAGTCCTCATTACAATCTAATACCAAGACTCGATCAAGTCTGTTTGATGAAATCTCTCGCTTTCTACCTTCATGATTCCCCAAGCCACAGCTCCGTTGACTCAGCTTTCATCATTCTCTGCCCGTGGAGCTTCAGACCGCGTTTATCCTCCACATTGTAGAAATGATTCTCCCAGCTGTAGTATTCAAATATTCAATCCTTCATCTCCCCCTACACTATAGTTACGAGAAGTCCTTCTAGTATATACTGCCATCTATATTTAGCATCTCACTTGTCTTCAGTACCCTCAGTCTAGACTCCTTCCACGCTCTCATTTTCACGCGTTCGGCGAACAGACAACATGTAGCCAACTCAAGTGAGATGGAACGTGCATTTAGCATGGCTGGGGTGAGGTAAGCATGCATTATATTCCTTGGTTACATTCCACTGGCAACCAGAGAAATAATAATGAATCAACTATAGTGTTCCGGGAATTATAAGTAAAGCTGCCCTTGCCCTCTTGTTGCATTCATCTCATCACCATTCACCACTGTCTTCCGAGATTCTTCATATAACATTTGATGAGATGCAGGAGAAGTTGAAACTTGTAAGCATCTTTATGGTTAGTGCACAACGTAATCTGAATTGAAGATTCTACTCCAGTTGAGATTTGACATATGGGAATAGTCAAGCTGGACCTGAATTTGCATTTATATGTTTGATATATTGAAGTGGAGTTTTTTGATTGCGGGAAGAGGTGAGCAACTGTTTGATCAGGGGTGCCACCTTCTGTTCGTTCGTCAAGACTTTTAATGAAAGTACAACTCAAAGGACAGCAATAGGTGAACAGTCATAATCATAGGCGACTTTCTCTGCGTTGCGGAATTCCCAGTAGCATGCAGAAACTGCAAATAGCTGTGAGGTGTTTGATGTTTGATACTTCGACTGTCTGAGAGTCCATCAATGGACAATCAACATCCGTTCGACACATCCTCACAATCAAAAGCAAAATCACACACCAGAACACAATACATCCTTCATCACAAGAGGAGTTGGGAGGTAGGAGGCTGTCCCAACACAACTCTGGACAGCTCTTCACATTCATCACATTTACATCATACAAAACCTCACAATGGCATACAAGTTACCACAGTCTACAAGCAAGCGACGGCCTTTGGTGCTCTGCGTGCTGTTCTTTGTCATTGTCTATTTCATGCTGAAAGTACCACCACCAGATGTCCACGCTCTTTCACGCGCAGATAAGGCGACTATCAAAGCAGCACTAAAAAGGAGGACGAAGAACAAGTCCGACCAAGACGGACTGGAGTTTGCACTCGGCGGGCCGGGAGTTGCTGAACCGGAGGCTGTTGTTCATGAGAGATTGAAAAGTCTCAACACATTGCCGTGTGATGCGACTTTGAGAGAGCAATTGGCGTATTTCATGCCAAGTACAACAATCGCAGGACGAGAGCTGTTCAATCCCCAGAGTACTGCGGCGAAAGGAGGAAATTCAAAAACCTTGAGAGCCATCAAAGGGTTCTCACGATTTCCCAAATTCATTTGGCAAACGTGGAAAGTCGGATTGGATGATGAATCATTCCCAAAAAACTTCCGCGAGTTTCAAGAGTCTTGGGATACGCTAAATCCCACGTTCAATCATCAGGTGCTGAGTGACGCTGAGTGTGAGATTCTCGTCGAGACTTATTTTGCATCAGTGCCTGATGTAATTAGGGCATACAAGCTGATGCCGAAGAGCATCTTGAAGGCTGATTTTTTCCGATATCTGATTTTATTTGCTCAAGGAGGAACATATTCAGACATTGACACGATTGGACTGAAGCCCATCAACGACTGGCTGTCTTTCAAGGTTGAGAAACTCAACTGGTACACTTTGATGGGCAAAAGCATTGATGCTTTAGAGTATATGCTTCCGTGGGATGCGGAAGATATGGAAGAGTTTCAGAATGATGATATCAAAGAGTTCGACAGAATCAAAGAGAAGTACAGGGTGAGTGACGAGGATGACAAGCACACAAAAAGGGTGAAAAAACTGAAGATTTCAACGAACGAAGATTTGCATGACCTCATGGGCCGGGATTTTGGGCTGGTGGTAGGCATAGAAGCCGACCCGGACAGACCCGACTGGGCAGATTGGTATGCCAGGAGAATACAGTTCTGCCAATGGACTATACAGGCCAAACCAGGCCATCCGATGCTCCGAGAGGTGATAGCACGTATAACGGAAATCACTTTGCGGAAATGGAAGACTGGAAAGCTCGAGCTTTCAAAGAACAAAGACGCTGGAAGCGAGATCATGGACTGGACAGGACCAGGTATTTGGACAGACACCATCATAGACTATCTCAATGGCTACAGATGGAGTAACAAGGAGGATAACGACAAGATGAGAGAAATGAAAAGCGAGTATCTCAGTGACGGAGTAGCTTTGACGTCAGACCGAGGGAAGATCGACTGGAAGACATTTACCGGAATGAAACGACCGCAGATAATAGATGACGTTTTGGTACTTCCCATCACAAGTTTCAGTCCAGGAGTCGGCACAATGGGAGCCAAGAGCCCTGGTAATCGTTTGGCATACGCGCGGCATGTTTTTGAGGGATCTTGGAAACCAGAGGACGAGAAAATCATCGGGGATTAGATGGATGACGGTGAATGAACAATGCATAGTACACAGAATGGGCGTGGAGTTTGAAAGCAAGTGCTATTCGAAAGAGTCAGCGGCAGTAGAATATAGATATCAGAATGCAATAGATGGTATCTTAGCTCAATAAAGCCACTGCAACTGATGCCAAATCTGGTCAATAGGAATTCTAGGCACATGTTCTCATGAATCAAGTGCAAAGATATCTTGCTTGTATCCTAATGTTGCGAAATTTTTACCACCGAAACAATTCAGCGAAGTCATCAGCAGCAGAAGCTGAAAGGCAGTGGAGCAGGGCTGGTGCTATAGTTAGTTTTCCCAATTGTTGCAATTGCTATAATTCCTGGGCAATTATAGCAGCTATAATCCATTTTCAGAATTATTGCAGGCTATAATCATTATTGCTGCTATATTTCCCAATTAGTATATATCATGCATGGTCATGCACTGCAAACCTTACTATAGTGCACATTTCTGTTAGAGTTTGTGGGTGAAAATCTATTCTATAGCTGTATATAGAGATGGTAGATCACTTAGTTGTTAACTATATTCTAGCTAACCATATCACAAGCTCAAGATATGACTGAGGAAGAACCGTACAATAAACAGCGAAATGTCCTTTATAAGAGAATACTCGTTCATTGGAGATACAATAAACTTTCTTCTGCATGGACGATGCATTAACACACATGAAACTTTGACAAACTTGTTTCCAACTTCAAGATGAGCAGTATATGAAGCAGACATGTAATGCAGA
>JAKTWI010000323.1:0-28926 GCA_030561065.1 Sporopachydermia cereana | reverse complement strand
CCCGGCTTCGGCAGCGACTATGCGCGCGGGCGGGCCGAGCGGGCCGAGCGGGCCGAGCGGGCCGGCGACGCGGCTATTTCGGAACAGATCCGCACGTGGGTGTGCTGCAATGTCGTGTCACAAACCATCGGCACCGCTTTCGGCTTCCCCGCGTTTGTCAACTTCGACGCCACAGTCGTCAACGCGTGCCAGCCGGGCTCGGCAGTGGCAATGCCGCCCGAGCTGCGCCACATGATGCATATCGCCCGCATGGAGGACCAGATCGCCCGCACAATAAACTCAAACGCGCTCGACGCCGTCGGCCTTACCGACGGGCCGGAGCGGCTGGCGCTGATAGCCGTGCTGGCTGCCGAGCTGGACGAGCTGCAGCTGCAGCTCGGCCCGCTGGACGACGTGCGGCGGTTCAATTTAGCCGCGGCGCGTGTGCATTTGCTTACGTACTATTTTCTGGACAATGGACGGATACCCCCTTTGGAGCTGCGCAAGGGTCTAGTGAAGCTGTACGGAGCGGTGCTGGCGTTTCTGGGTCACGTGGACGCTTCTGCGGCGCGGGACCGGTGTTTTGTGAAGTATCTTCCCGGTGTTAGTGTGCTGACGATATGGCAGGCGTCGTGTTTGGTGGCGAAAATCGTGCACTCGGCGTTCAGCGAGTTTGTGGACGTGGCGGAAGGCAAGCGGCTGTACCAGCGGGCCGTGCACCACATGGGCCGCGCGTCTGTACTGAAGCACGACATGGCGTACCGAGCCAGCGGCATTATGCGGCACATGTGGCAGCTGTTCCGTATACTGCAGCTGCAGAGGGTCTCGGGGGTCTCGGGGGTCTCGGGAGGGGTACGCGGAGGGCCCGGAGGGGTCTCGGAAGCGGCGGCGGAAGCGGCGGCGGGGCTCACTGTCGGAGTCCGGACGCGGATGGCGGCTAGCGTGTTTTTCGACTGTTTGTGGATCCTCCGCCAGCAGGTCGGCATGATCTCTATGGTGCCGCGGGACCTGCGGCGGGACGGGCCGGCGGTCCCGGCTGCCGCTGCCGCTTCCGGAGCGGAAGCGGGGGAGGGGGCGGGGCTCGGCCGCGCCGAGTCGGACTCCGAGTACGACAGTGACTCCTCGGCATCTTCCGAGCAGTCGTCAGAATCCGACGAGCCGGCGGCGGATGTGCCGGCGGATGTGCCACCGGCTCGGGCCGGGCCGGCCAGTCTCGGCGGCGGCAGCGACCGGTCGGCGGTGGCGTCGCCGCTGTCTGTGGCGTCGCCGAGCTCGTCGCGGTTCAGCGGGGGGATGCCGCGGAAGAGCGCGCGGTCGCTGTCGGTTGTGCGGCATCCGGAGTCAAAAGCGCGGCGGATCATTGAGACGATCCCGCTGGACCCGCAGCCGATTTCGCTTGTGTCGCCGAAGTTTGCCGCGCCGGCGTCTCCGCAAGTGGCCGGGCGGGCCGATTCCGGCGTCGGAAGCGGGCCGGGACAGGACGGCCGCTTCCGAGACCCGCGCGGGAGTACAAACAGCCCGCGGACGAACAACTCGCCGCTGTCTACTGTGACGCCAACTGGTCGGGCCGAGGCGGCCCATTCGCCGGCGGAGGTGCTTATGATGATGCAGTCGGGACGGAGCAGTGTGGCTGTGTCCCGAGAGGAATCCCGACAGTCTACGCCGGAGCCTGCGGGGGAGAAGCGGCGGAAGAAATCGCGGCTTGACCCGCGAGAAGCGCCGGCAATGGGATTTGCCGGCTCGGTCGGCTCGGCTTCTACACTAGACGGCGGCGGCTCGGCACGTGAGCCGGGGGTTGTGCCGACCGGAGCAAACGGCAGCGGGAACGGGAACGGAAACGGGAACGGGCCGTCTAATATGCCGTTGACGTCATCATCTCTGGCTGGCGTGGATAACAGTTTGGACGCCTGGGATGCTATTGCGAACTGGGACTCTGAGCTTGTCTGGCAGGATGTTGACTCGGTTATGAATGATTTCGGCTTCCGAGCCGACGATTTGCCGATGAATATGGGCATGGGGATGAGTTTCGGTGCTCCGGAAATGCCGCAGAATGGCAGTGGCGGCAGTGGTGGGCCAGTGCTCGGGAACAATCGGAATTAGAGGTCAGTGCTATATTATATGTGTGGAATAGCTGTATTATTATCGTCTATCTGGGCATAGCTGCTGCTAGAGTGTACAGTATGGAAAAGAATGTGTATTTACTGAGAGTGCACAGTAGGTATTTGCTATTGTGTGAACGTTTGGGTGAACGGCGAAGTTTTCCGGAGGCTTGAAAAATAAATTGCTTACTCCCCTCGGCACTCCAACTCCGTTCCGAGTTCCGACATCTGTCCCGTAAGCCGAGCCGCTCGGAACATCCGAGAAGGCATTTGTCCCAAATCAGGTACCCAGCTTCTCAACTTCTCTCAATCCTCACGTCTCCTCCCAATCCTGCGTAACTTTCAGACTGCCTTCAACTTGCCTGTCTGCGTACTCCTCAGCACTAACAAAGTCTCACCCACCCACACACCAAACACAATCGGCATGCACGCTTCTGTGACTCAAACGCCTGAAAAAAAAAAAAACTGAGGGAACAAAAGTGAAAAAACGCACGAGATGCGAAGCGACCCGACGGCAAATGAAAACATTAGAGGGTCCTACATTTCATATCGCAAGTCCAACCGTCTATAATATCTACTAAATTCACCTTTAGCACGGGTTTTTGGTCTTCACAGAGCAAAAAGAAGCATTCCGTGTGATCCACTAAAGACGGGAGGCGTATACGAGACTCGGGAGAAACTCAGGAAGGAAGCCGGATCGGAACCTGTCGGAACGGAAGTGTTGGAACGGAATACAGCAAAATGTCTGAGGATCTGCAAGAACAGGAGCCCTCGATTGTCATCAACGGTACGTTGAACGACGAGCCGGAAGTGGAGTACTACGACGAGGCCAACGAGAGCCAGGAAGAGGAAGAAGAACAGCCGTCGGAACCAACTAAGAAAAGCGTATCGTTTGCCGGTCTGGAAGAGGATCTGGCGGCACAGGAAGAGCAGCGGAAACGCGACTTTGAAGAAGGCGGCGGTCTGCCCGAACAGCCGGACAATCCCGACTTCAGTCAGCTGACGCCGCTGTCCCCTGAGATCATCAACAGACAAGCCACCATCAACATTGGCACGATTGGCCATGTGGCGCATGGCAAGAGTACAGTTGTGAAGGCCATTTCCGGAGTGCAAACGGTCCGATTCAAGGATGAGCTGGAGCGGAATATCACCATCAAGCTGGGATACGCCAACGCCAAGATCTACCGGTGCAGCAACGAGGAGTGCCCCCGGCCGGGATGTTTCCGGTCCTTCCGCTCCGACAAGGAGATTTCGCCGAAATGCGAGCGTCCGGGATGCACTGGCCGCTATGTGCTGCAGAGACACGTGAGTTTTGTCGACTGTCCGGGGCACGACATTCTCATGAGCACAATGTTGTCCGGAGCCGCTGTGATGGACGCCGCGCTGCTGCTGATTGCCGGCAACGAGTCGTGTCCGCAGCCGCAGACCAGTGAGCATCTGGCGGCCATTGAGATTATGAAGCTGAAGCACGTGATCATCCTCCAGAACAAGGTTGACTTGATGCGGGAGGAGTCGGCGCTGGAACACAAGAAGTCGATCCAGAAGTTTGTCCGCGGCACGATTGCCGACGGCGGGCCCATCATCCCTATCTCTGCCCAGCTGAAGTACAACATAGACGCAGTGAACGAGTTCATTGTGAAGAAGATCCCCGTGCCGGTGCGCGACTTCACGGCTCTGCCGCGGCTGATTGTCATTAGATCGTTTGACGTTAACCGCCCTGGTGCCGAAATCGACAGTCTGAAGGGAGGTGTGGCTGGTGGCAGTATCATCACTGGTGTGTTCCGTCTGGGAGACGAGATTGAGATCAGACCCGGCATTGTCACCAAGGACGGCAACGGCAAAATCCAGTGCAAGCCGATCTACTCTAAGGTGGTGTCGCTGTTTGCCGAGCACAATGACTTGAAGTTTGCCGTCCCCGGTGGGCTGATTGGTGTGGGAACCAAGATTGATCCCACACTGTGCCGAGCCGATCGGCTGGTGGGTCAGGTTGTAGGTGCCAAGGGACATCTGCCGTCCATCTATACTGATATTGAGATCAACTACTTCTTACTGCGGAGACTGCTGGGTGTCAAGACGGAAGATAAGAAGCAGGCCAAAGTCCGCAAGCTGGAGACGGGAGAGATTCTCATGGTGAATATCGGGTCTACCGCTACCGGCGCCCGTGTGCTGGCTGTGAAGGCGGATATGGCGAAGCTGCAGCTCACGTCTCCTGCCTGTACGGAAGTGGGCGAGAAGGTGGCGTTGTCCAGACGTATTGACAAGCATTGGCGTCTTATTGGCTGGGCTACGATCCGCAAGGGCAACATTCTCGAGCCGATGACCAATTAAGAATCATGTGCGGTATATATATGTATGTATGGGTTCGTGTGATTGTGTAGTTCATAGCTCTTATACACTAGGGGAGCAATTTTCATTCTGTAGGCAGCTATGCTAAATTCCTTGGCCCAATCATGCAGTCATTCAAATGAGATTCCGAGGAACTCTGAACGTTTTCAGAGAGTCAAACTCCATCATGCCATACAAATGCTGCTGCACCTGAGCCAGCAGAGGCACCACACTGTGGATCGTCTTAAGCGACTGCTCAAAACTCTCCTGATCCTCAATAGGTGAAAGAGCCTTCCTCAGCTCGTCGGGAGAAGACCCAAAACTCAGACTCTGCGTGACTATCTCCTCGCCTTCCCCACTGGCCCCACTGGACTCCGGATACAGCATATCGGCAAAGGTGGATCCTCCAATAACAGGTGTCTGCGGGTTGTCAAAATGTCTTCCGCCGCTGGTGCCGGAGTTGCTATTACTGTTTGCTGGCTTTGTCAGCAGATTGATGATGCGTTTCCGCAGGTTGCCCTTGAGATTGAGCTCATTGGCAGACCCTTCGGCGATATAAGTGCCGTAGATAGAATACAGTTCTGCCAGGCAGGATTTGGCAATGCGCCTCAGTTTCTTTGTTTTCAAAGGCGGATCGGCCTCTTCTTCTTCCTCTTCCAGCTCAGTCTGCGACCGCTGTTTCTTGTATTCCAGGGCTTCATTGAGATAGGAGATTTTGCTCAGCAGAGCAGCTATCGCATCGTATACTATGAGGTTCTCGGCACAGAAGTTTGCTGCCAGGTGTTTGCGGAAAAGATACTTGAGCCCCGGATCGGCCAGAACCTGATCCAGAGTGAACTGGCCGGCTCCAGAGTCGGATATCGGAGACGGAGAAGCGGAGGAGGCGTCTGCCAGAGTGTAAATCTGCTGCTTCAGAATCTGCGGGGGTTCATCTGCTGCCCCTAGAGACAATTGGGCCGGCAGAGGCTTGCCGCGTTTGTTGAATACAGCCAGAGAGAATTTCTGGACTTGCTGGCTGGTCTGAGTGACAGCTTCAGGGGTCTCAGACTCCCCCAGAGTGTCTAACCTCTCGGCAGCCTTTTTGCTGGAGTCGTGGGACAGAGAATCACACGATAAATGCTGCTCTAAAGATGTTTTTGGTGGCTCACTGATCACCGAGGAGTCTGATCGCTCATAGGACATACGCACAGAAGTACTCCCGGAGTCCGATTTCTGCGATCGGTGAGATCCTTTCTTTTTCGCCCATCTGATGATCTTTGCGCCTTTAGAGGAGATCTCGTAGAATGCCGTTTTGGACACTACCCACCGGCCCGGAGTGGCTCTGCTGGTTTCGTTGCTGGGGACCAGAAAATCATACTGCAGCAGCTTATCCAGAATGGCGTCAATCTCTTCCAAATAGAAGAAATCACAGCACTCGGCAAACCACTGCCACACAGCTTTCCCCGTGATCACTGCGGGGGCATTATTTTCCCCCTTGCGGGGCAGCAGCCGCACCCCGCTATAGGAAACACTGTACTGGATATGCGAGTCTGAGTCCGGGTGGGTAAAGTAGGAGTCGAAATAGGGAGCGGAGAGTCTCCATTGTTGCTTTTTCGCTGTTTTGTCCATCTTTGGTTGGGGTTCTGTTTCACTGTTTTGTTTGCTTTCAGTGGCAAATTTGTACTGGGAGCTGCCAGCTTCTTGGGATATTTTCTTCAGAGTGCCGGCTGGAGTTGTGCCAGAGCTGAAGTGGGAAAAGTCGAGATTGAAATTGAAGTCGCTGTTGTCCAGTGGGATGGAGGAATTTTGCTTCAGATTCAACTCTGGGGGATTGGTGGCACTGTATACATTTGGCTTGGGCCCCATAAGACTGGCGAATATCAGTTCCATGAGATGGGGAGAGATGATGAGATTGTCGTTGGGGTCCCTTTCGAGATTGATGAGGTCCAGAGAGTTGTAGGCAGAGTTGACAATAGCAGGAATGTAGTCCCTTTTCGGTCCGACCTGCCAGCAGAATCTCTCTACAATCGCCACTCCCTTTGCTGTGGGCTGGATAAACTGTCCCTTTTTGAGCTGGCTGCAGGTTCTGTCCTTTGGGTGGTGGATCAGCTTGGCATTGTAGAATCTCCGGAGGAGATACTCGGCTGCCGGAGGTCTTATCATTCCCGTGATGGAGGTGCATGTGTCGTTTGTTCCGATTTCCACTTTCAGCTTGCCCATGGCAGCAATGGCTTCACTGCTTGTGAAGCTGAAAGCGGGGACTGAAGTGGTGAATACTTTTGCAAACGGCTTTTTCTTTTTCGGGGTAGGGTTTTCCTCCAACTTCAGAGTGATGATCATCATAGAGAAGATGTCGTTCATATCTTTGGTGAAGTACCTGCCAAAGATGGTCTTTTTGAAGTCGTTTTCAGTGTTCTCAAACACAGTGCGGAGTTTCCCTCTGTGGTGGGTGTGGGCGGGGTTGTAGGGAAACACGTCTTTGGCCCCCGGGTCCAGTGTGAGAGGGGTGTGAGTGAGGGTTTGCATGTTGGGTTTTGTCACTGAGGTTTTGTCAGTGTGGTCCTTTTGTTTGTTGCTGCTGCTGTGGTTGTTATTGTCTTTGACATTGAAGTTCAGCTTCCGGAGGTTCAAATGAAGTTTCTCAGCCGAATGGTTTTCTGAGGGTTTTTCCAAATGGTCTTTTGAGAAGTTCTCTGAATTCTCTGAAGAGGATTTTAGAGAAGAAGGGAGTGAATTGGAAGAGCCTGGGAGATGAGCAGAGGCATCTGCTGCATTTGAAGGAGGATGTCTTTCAGTCATAGCTGCTGATTGCTTTGAATAGGTGAAACGTCGTTCGTTTCAGAATACGTTTCAGATGCTTGGCTGTATGGACAGGGAGGGTCCAAGTATCAAAGTGGTAAGGAAATGGAAGAATGAGTAGTACTTAGAAAGAGTTGGAATAGTCAGTAGATGCAGCTGGCTATGATGGCTCTCAGTTCTCTTCTGAGGGATTGTATCCAACGATGTAAGAATGATAGTATGCTGAGATACTTCAGAAGAAGAAAGCCGAGTTTGCAGGTAGAGTTCTGTTCCCCTAATGCTTCCGATACGTCATGTAGCCCTCACAAAGCTAGGATCATGTCTGAGACACAAGACGTATCAGCAGCGTGTTTGAATGAATGAATGACAGAATGAATGAACAATGGCTGAGAACGAGAACAAGCCGTGCTCTGATGTCACAGGGCCACCTTTTCGCCAGCAATGATTGCTACAATCGGAATGTGCCGTATGGTATCTGCTTCAAAGGTGTCACATCTGCCAATTTCAGGGTTTTCCATCCCGCAGTTTCAATGCCTCCTCCACACTTCATCAAGTTATAAATGGAAAAGGTTCATTTTCATGTTGAGAAAAGGGAAGACGAGGCTTGCTGCTAGACCTGCTTAAGGTTTTGAGTTTCAATGGGTTGCCGTTTTCGGAAGTCAAACTCAAAGCTGAAACTTCGCTAATTGTTTCAAGTTGTAACTCTAATTTTATGCGGCCCGGCACCGGAACACAATGGAATGGTGATATGCCTTGCGGAGAGCCAGTTGATTAGAGAATATTTGCTTCAATACTACTGCTGTTTCAGATGTGTGACAGGAGTGTTTGTCACTCTTTACATATGAAATCGGTCAAAGCAAGCGAATTCAGTGGTGGTCTGAAGTGGGGCGTGTTTTATTGTGTTTTATCCGGGTGTCCAAAAACCCCTCCAAGGGTTCAAACAAATAGTGGATGTCAAGCCGATGAGGTGCAGCACCGATTAATTCCTTTGCATAGAGCGATATTGTCCACTACTGGGAAAGAGGAATGATTTTCCGGTGATTGCTCACTCCTCCCTAAAATCTCCTAGGATGGGATGCACACTAAATACTCTCCGTTATATATATACCTTTGTATATTCTTTGCCACACTGAGGTCTCATCACAGTCTGGTCCATGAGCTGAGAATGTGATCTGGACCTAACAGCTCGGCCAGCTCCGTCAGCGACACATCACATCTCACCATCTTCAGATCCTCGCTAGACCCGCTTTTCTTGCTTTTCTTGCCTATCACCGACGACACCTCCACAACCAAACTCAGCCGCGCCAGCTTTTCCCAAGCCCCTCGGGCTATATCCCGTCCCCACAGGTGGTAATCAATGTTGAGACCCATTTGACCTGATCCTATAATTTGGTTACGGTCCTGACTCATCTTCTTCACCAGAGACTCGTACTCCATGTAGGAGATGTTGAAGTTTACCCCTCCAAGTTCCGTTTTCTCCTGAACTCTTGTCGCGGCAATCAAGATGCCCAGCTCCAGCTCAGAAAGAGACTCGACGAAGCTTTGGGTATCCGCCCCTTCAATAAAGTTCACTTTAAAATCCCTATCGAGCGGAAACACTGAAGCACTATCAGGGATGGTGCAGTTGTGTATGGCTTCAATGCAGGAGAGATGAAACTGCCTGACATCTTTAGTCGTGTAGAAGTTGTACTCCACTAGTTGATAGAGATGGGACTCTTTGTTTCGAAATAGTGACTCAATATGGGCATTCCACTGTTCTGTCAGAGCCCTCAAGGGACTGATGAGATTGGCTGGCGGTATCTGATAAACAAACTCATCCAGTTCTATCGTCAGTCCCGGCTTCATTATTTCCCAGTGATCCTCAATGCTCGATGATTTATGCAGTGTGATGATCCTCTGGGAAAAACGGGACCGCACGCGCTTCTCCATCATCTCTCTCGTCGTCATCCGTGAGCTCACCCCAATCACACATAGAGGCGAGGAAGAGTTTCCCTGGGCCAAATCAAACAGATTGTACAGCAGCGTTTGGCGCGGGTGTAATGCAAACCGCTCAAACTCCTCAATAATGATGATAATGGCAATGGACTTTCCCATCTCAGCTGCCGCTTCATTGTTCTGTCTGTCAAGCATAGACAGCAGAGATGACAGAGTTTCGGAAATCGATCGCTTCTCTAACAGATTGTACCCGTCATTGACGGCAGCATAGGAACTAGGATTAGCCTCCGCCAGAGCCACATCAAGCTGCCGAGCTATTTCCCGAATAGCCATTCTGTCGTCAGTTTGAGAGATGCCCGAAAGGCGGATGGTGATGAACTGTTTTGGGTACTCAGCGTACATATGGGACAGAGCCGTCTCTACCAGAAGCGACTTGCCAGTAGAGCGAGCGCCCATAACCAGCACAGAGTTGCCCTCTCCATCCAAGACACTGGCTTTCATCATAGCCAGCATTTGTCTGTATGGCTCTGATAGTTTTGACAGTTTGCACTTCTGCCTTCCAACCAGTTTGGACAACACCGTATTGTGAATAAGGGACATGCAGGCTGCCGTTATAGCCGGATCCTTCTTCACTGAGCTCACAATTTGAGACTCCGGGACCGGCTGAGATGCTTTCCTCACTGTGCCCAGCTCATCGTCTAGGGAGATGTCATAGTCGAGCTCAATGTGGGCTTCAGTATCAGCAGATACCTTCCGTCTTTTGACTATCATTCTGAGTTTAGTTGGTGCTATGAGGAGATGCAGCGGCTTCAAAAAGAGGGCTGGTTTTGAGCAAGGGAGACCTGTTCATGGAAGATTTGAAGAGATGCAATGAGGAAGTGTGGAGAAACTGTGTGAGGTGATTGTATTCCAGTGAGCCTGTTAGTTCTTGAGGTTGAGAGTTCTGTGTGATCATCAGCTACTATAAATGGAGGTCGGTTCTTCCAATTGAATATATTTGAGGTAATCGAGCAGTAGAAAGGCAGGAAAATTGTCAATTGTGGAAGCATACGCGAACGAGAAACGATTTTTCGCGTCTGAAACGCCAAATGGGAGGTCACTTCAACTGTTAGGTGTGTTCGGAGATGATCTTGGAGAATGTTCTCCGGTATTCTGAACCACTGGCAGGAAAGATGACATCATCAATAAAGCTAAGCTGTATGCAGGTACATGCATTGTCAACTCAATTACTGCTCAGCTTGAGCCAATCTGGGCACTCCCATCTATTACCTTATCTCCAATTAGCAATATGAGCAGACTTTTAGTATAATAAATCGTGCCTCCATCGATCCTAAACAAGCTGAAAATGGCCTTGGGATTCGTTCAGCGTTGCTGAAATAGTACATGATATAACCATTGTCTGTATGGATCTGTATGGACTCTCAAATCCTTTGGAGGTGTTGCTTGGAGATGAGAGATCGGCTTGATCAACTTCTGCTGACGTCGAAGTGGGTAGGAGATCTGTTGATTATCTCATCCAAGGGGCTCCAAAAGGAATAGCTCATGAGATTAACTTTGTCTGTCACCCGATGCGTGCCAAACGAGCCATCTGCCTGAGATAAGCTCTCTTTGAGTTGCTGTTTTGAGCAATAACAAGAGGACTGTCGTTGGAGAGTAGCCTATAAAAGCAAGAGCTTAGACCAGATATCTCAAACCTCGGTTTCCTTGTGAAACTTGGAGAGTTACTATGGTGGTTCGTTAGATTTATAGATTTACTGTTACTATGGTGGTTCGTTAGATTTATAGATACTGTTCATCCTTGGAAGTTGCTATTCACTGCCTATCTCACAATCTAGTGAGCCTATAATCAGAAAACACAATGTCCAACCCCGTGACTATCATAATTGTCTACCAAGGCACCCCGGAAACCCCTTTCGACAGAGAGTACTACACCAATGTCCACTTGAAGCGTGTCATTGATGTGTGGGGCAAGCATGGTTTGATCAGCGCAAGGGCTTTCTATCCTGCAGTTGAGTCTGAAGGCACCATTGCTACGTGTGAGTTGCTGTTCCGCAATGAAGAAGCAGCCACCACTGCATTTGCAAGTCCCGAGGCTACCCCTCTGTTCCAAGATGTGGTCAACTATACGAATGCGGAGCCCCAACTCTACCGTTTGGCGCCTTTTCCTTAAGCAAGACGGTGTATTCTAGGGAATTGTACGGTTGAAGCTGAGTACCAATGTGAGCAAGACAATGAAAGACTATACTTTGTTGGAAGACTCATACTAATACTGCACAACTGCAGTAGATTGAGTCGGGAACGGGCGTCGGGAACATCTGTAGAATATTGTCTGTTCCGCTATTGTAGATGATGCATAATGAGCAGCACGGATTAGTTTTCTGAGCTTAAGAAAAACTCACGGCTATAATTTTAGAGCTGCAAATTAGGCATAAAGAGTTCCACTATCAGTGTAATCGATAAGAGCTGAGAGGTACCGAAAATTCCATTATGACTGCTGCCAAACTCAATGGTACGGATAGCTTGTACGAAGTGAGAAATTCTGTTCGGACGGGGTTTCGTTAGCTTGGGTGAACTGCATAGAACAGAACCTAGGATATAAATAGACGTTAGATAGAAAGTTTAGCGCCGATGTATTCAAGCGAAGTCGCGCTAAAGTAGTTCACTAAGTAGATCCTGTTTACCCAGATCGGGTGGAACAAGGATTTAAGTTTCGTTCTGCTGAGAGTGTTCTGTTCTTAAGCCAGACCAAGCTGCAGAATCAAAAGGCGGTAGGAGTATATGAATGTTGAGAGCTGGATAGCCAATAGAGTACACTTTCAAATGCTTATCCAAAAATTTATACTGGGCAAATTCATCTCCTAGAGGCTGATATTGCGAAAGTGCCGGAGGTTGGTTCTGCGAACGAATTCATCCGTACAGAGTAGATTAAGTTGTCCCACCAGTGAGACAAGCTTCGTTAGCCACCTTTTTAGAAAAAGAAGGGAAAACCTTAAAGCTTAATTCATTCTGTGCTGACCATCAAAGAGCCTTAGTATGGCTTTCTTAGTAGCAAAGTATCAGACATCTGACAGTGACACCCTAATTCAGGCTAAATTCAATTGCCAAACGAACAGAACAATTCAGCAGATTCATTCCAAACAGAAATCCTATAAATATGGGCTGAGTTCCCACCACATTGCAAACTCATCCTCTTCCCACATTCTTCTCCTCCAACCCGTCAGACAACTAAGAGAAAGCAAAGAGTATCATTCAGCTCCATTACAAGTTAAGTGATATCAAAGCTTTCAACCAGACTCTCATCTTCGATTCATAAACCAAAAAAAGAAAGAAAAACAAAAACCAGAAAACCACCAAAAACATACAAACCAAAAAAATTTCGACCAAAAAAATCCAACCAAAAGAAATTCAACCAAAAAAATTCAACCAAAAACAATTCAACCAAAAAAAAGTCAACCAAAAACATACAAACCAAAAAAAAAATCATCCAAACTAAAACAACCCAACTTTCGAGATGACCGAATCCACTCAGCCCACTGAGGAAAGCCTTCCTAAGGAGGTACCCGAAACCGAAGAAGAAGAAGACATCGATGCCCTTATCAATGAACTCCAATCTGACTGCGAAGAGATTGACCTGGATGAAGAAAACTCTGAAGCAAACAAGAACCGGCCCATCCCGGAAGAATTGCTTCAAACTAACCCCACCGCTGGTTTGACTGACAGCGAAGTTAATGCCCGCCGCAAGAAGTATGGCCTGAACCAAATGAGCGAAGAGAAGGAAAACATGATCCTCAAGTTTGTTTATTTCTTTGTCGGCCCCATTCAGTTTGTTATGGAGGCTGCTGCTGTTTTGGCTGGAGGCTTGCAAGACTGGGTAGATTTCGGTGTCATCATTGGTCTGCTCTTCCTCAATGCCTTTGTCGGCTTTCTCCAAGAATACCAAGCAGGCTGTATTGTTGATGAGCTCAAGAAAACTCTGGCCCACCATGCTGTTGTCCTTCGCAATGGCATCTTATCCGAAGTGAATGCAAAAGAGATTGTTCCCGGTGACGTACTGCAGATTGATGAAGGAACTGTTATTCCTGCCGACGGCCGTCTCATCACTGAAGACTGCCATTTGCAAATTGACCAGTCCTCAATCACCGGAGAGTCTCTGGCGGTCAACAAACACCATGGCGACGCTGTGTTTGCCTCCTCAATTGTGAAGCGCGGGGAGGCTTTTATGGTTGTCACTGCCACCGGAGACCACACATATGTCGGCCGGGCCGCCTCACTGGTTCAGAAAGCGGCGGCTGGCACTGGCCACTTCACTGAAGTGCTCAATGGGATTGGAACCGCTCTGCTCATTCTGGTGATTGTCACGTTGCTCATTGTATGGACTTCGTGCTTCTACCGATCCGAGCCTATTGTTGCCATTCTCAGATTCACTTTGGCTGTCACCATTGTCGGGGTCCCAGTTGGCTTGCCTGCTGTCGTTACCACTACAATGGCTGTGGGAGCAGCCTACCTGGCGAAGAAACAGGCGATTGTTCAGAAACTGTCGGCAATTGAGTCTTTGGCCGGAGTGGAGATTCTGTGCTCAGACAAAACCGGAACCCTGACAAAGAACAAACTGTCGCTCCACGAACCGTACACTGTTGAGGGAGTCGGAGCCGAGGATTTGATGCTCACAGCCTGTCTGGCAGCTTCCAGAAAGAAGAAAGGTTTGGATGCCATCGACCGCGTGTTTCTCAAGTCTTTGGCCCACTACCCCCGGTGCAAAGAGGCGCTGCCGAAATACAAAGTGCTGGAGTTCCATCCCTTTGATCCCGTTTCCAAAAAAGTGGTGGCAGTGGTGGAGTCTCCTGAAGGCGAACAAATCATTTGCGTGAAGGGAGCTCCTCTGTTTGTTCTCAACACTGTGGAAAAAGACCATCCGATCCCTGAGGGAGTTCTGGAATCGTACAGAAACGCAGTAGCCGATTTCGCGGCCCGCGGCTTCCGGTCATTGGGAGTGGCCCGAAAGAGAGGCGAAGGCCACTGGGAGATTCTTGGCATTATGCCCTGTATGGACCCGCCGCGCCACGATACAGCCAAAACAGTCAAGGAGGCGCAGCGCCTGGGGCTGCGCATCAAAATGCTGACGGGAGACGCTGTCGGCATTGCCCGCGAAACATCCCGGCAGCTCGGCCTCGGCACAAATATATACAATGCCGAGCGTCTGGGACTTGCCGGCGGCGGCGACATGCCCGGCTCCGAGGTTTACGACTTTGTGGAGAATGCCGACGGCTTTGCCGAGGTGTTTCCCCAGCACAAATACAATGTGGTGGAGATTCTCCAGCAGCGAGGGTACCTGGTGGCTATGACTGGCGATGGTGTGAACGACGCTCCGTCTCTCAAGAAAGCCGATACGGGAATAGCCGTTGAGGGTTCTTCGGATGCGGCCCGGTCGGCGGCCGATATTGTGTTTTTGGCGCCTGGGCTGTCGGCGATTATTGATGCTCTCAAGACATCTCGGCAGATTTTCCACCGCATGTATGCCTATGTGGTGTACCGCATTGCTCTTTCGCTGCACTTGGAGATCTTCTTTGGCCTCTGGATCGCCATCTTGAACAACAACCTGGATATCAACCTGGTTGTGTTTATTGCCATCTTTGCCGATGTGGCCACGCTGGCCATTGCCTACGACAATGCTCCCTACTCTCCCAAACCAGTGAAGTGGAACCTGCCGAAACTGTGGGGCATGTCCATTGTGCTGGGGATCATTCTGGCTATTGGGTCCTGGATCACTTTGACCACAATGTTTGGTCAGGGCGGCAAGAACACTGGTATAATTGAAGGTTTCGGCACGTTGGACGGCGTCATGTTTCTGCAGATTTCCCTCACTGAGAACTGGCTTATTTTCATCACCCGAGCCTCGGGACCCTTCTGGTCGTCAATGCCCTCGTGGCAGCTTGCCGGTGCTGTTTTCATTGTTGATGTTTTGGCCACCTGTTTCTGCGTTTTGGGATGGTTCTGTGAGGGCCCCACCAATGGTGTTACGGCTGTCCGCGTCTGGGTGTATTCCTTTGGTGTGTTTTGCGTTCTGGGCGGCGCATACTATCTGATGGACCAGTCCAAGGGTTTTGACCGGCTGATGCACGGCCAGCCCATCCGGCAGAGTTCCAAGCAGAGAAGCTGGGAGGACTTTATTGTCTCCATGAAGCGGGTTTCCACTCAGCATGCTGAGGCTGAGAAGGATGTTTAGGAGGATACTTAGCTGGGTGTCTTTCTGGCGTCTGGCTGTTGCATGGGAGATTGAAGCCTCCCGGCTTGCATTTTGTTGGGGGTGACTGTTTTCTTGGTGGGTTCTTTGGTTTCTTTGGGTTCTTTGGGTTCTTTGGGTTCTTTGGGTTCTTTGGGTTCTTTGGGTTCTTTGGGTTCTTTGGGTTCTTTGGGTTCTTTGGGTTCTTTGGTTCTTTGGTTCTTTGGTTCTTTGGTTCTTTGGTTCTTTGGTTCTTTGGTTCTTTGGTTCTTTGGTTCTTTGGTTCTTTGGTTCCTTGATTTCTTTGATGCATTCAAAGGTGTATTGTTTTGGGATTATTTTGTGCATTCTTCTGGTTTCTTATTCCCCTCATCTCCTTTTCTCCTTCAATTCTCTCTGATCAAATCAGGTTCTGGAGCTATCTTCATTAATTCCTCTGAAGACTTCTCGGCAGCACACGTCGCCGGATACCTCTTCTTTTCTTCCGTTTAGTGAGATGCCATAATCATCTCCATAAAGCTCCGCCAGTGTTGGCAATATACCACTGACCTTGATAACTCTGGTTGCTTTGAGTAGTCCGTTTGTTGAGTGTATAAACACAGGTAGTGAAGAGTTCAATCAGCCACCAGAAGAAGATCTTTAGCAAACATCAGACAAGTCAGTTTGATGATCATCAGACAAGGCAGCTTGATGATTGATGATTCGCATTTGCCACTCAAATCTGTTGGGAGCTCATTGACCAGGCTGGGGGTTCAGTAAGGATGTCTTTGACAATGCGCTTCTTATATTCAATCACAGAGCCATAATTTAGCTACATTCTGAGTCCGCTGTAAAGAAGCAAAGTCCTTTCATTGTATCAGCCACCCCACACTGTCAGTACTTATTCGTACTCATTCAAAGGTGCCCCAACATCAAAACATTCCTATCTATGAATGACAGTCTCCACTACTCGCTCTTTCTTTAAAGCTTTTCATCAGAGGATCAACACATGGATCGAATGTATCAGTATCATAAGGCCGATTATATCACATATTGTACCAATGAAGATGAGAGCGTCCGTTCTCAAACAATCAACCAACCATCGAACAATGCAGGCCTTATCAGTTCATCGCCTTCAATAGAAGCCTGAAATGCACTTTGAATCTCCGCTTGAAGGACTGAGTGATAACATTCGGCATCTCATCCAAATCGAACTTTTCAGTATTTCAGAGATACCCGACTGCTGCCTTTTGCCGCTATTATTCGCATACTATCAAACTAGTTGAGCCTGCTGAAGTCATATTGAAATACCCAACCAACCAGGAAAATGGGGACTCTTATGTGACAACACCTCAGCCAAGTCACTTGAGAAGATACAATGGTGGCTCAAATCCCCGGATTCTACTATGGTAAGCGAGCGATAAGACTGACAGCTCAGACATCAAACATGGAGATGGACGCAACCAACAATTAAACATCTAACACAACCAACTAGACAAGACAAGGAAACGGTACTTCAAAGAAGGGGCTCCCGGATCATCCAGCAGCAGCTCAGCGAAAAGGGAAAAACCAAACAGCTCAAAAGACTCCCAGGAACAGACAGCCATCAAGGGAAATGCTGCTAAAGAGAAAATAGTGGCCAATGCTATTCGCCGCCGCTATGGCCGCACGGCAAGAGACTCACTTCTGCTCTCCTGCATTTATGACCAGGGAATGCAACCGCCGTTGCATCTCAGAGTAACTGGATCGTCAAGCTTGGGAAGCATAGAAAACTACCTGGAGCCCCGCTACTGTTTCGCGCATCTGCGCAAATGGCGATCTCTGCAAGTTGTGGCGTCGGAAACAGCCACACATTTCACTCTGAACGTGGAAGCAGCTGAGCCGGGGATTACACTGAGACCTGCCGCCCAAAGGGATGCTGCTTCCTTCCACCACGAGTCGCCCCATAATATTACTGCCCTTGGAGTTGACTACAACGGCGTAGCTTGCCTGGTGGTGGGGTTGGAGTCCGGCATCAACGGATACATTCCGGTCTATGATTTGATTCACGGGAGACTGAACAGTCCTGAGGGAGCAGTTGCTTTTGAGGCGAATAGGGATATCCGTACTGTCGTTCTGGGACTTGCTCCGCTCACTATGGCCAAGTCTAAAGTTCTGGCGTTTAAGAACTGGGGCAACGGATGGATATTTCAGACCTCAGGTAGCCATTGGCAGCATGCCATAACATATCTGGCCGAGCCTTTGCATGTAGGAAATGGAGACTCATCTCTGGAGAGACTGGAATTGGAATTGCAAACAATGGAAAGGGAGTTTGGGGATCTGGGAGAAGAACCAGCAAGAAGGGCAGTTATTCAGTCTAAAAGCGAAGGGCTAAAGAAAGCAATATTTCAGGCGCGGGATCGCCCTGAGGTTTTCTCCGTTGATGCTGATAAACGCGAGCTGGTTTTGGGAAGGAAGAACGGCGTGGATGCGTTCTCTGTGGAAGGTATAACGACACCTCGGTTAGAGAGACTCTACGGGTCACAGTCATCACGCCTCTGGAACTACGAAACAGGAAGCGATGCCCTCTCAGTTGCCGTCTCGGAACACAACAGGTTGGTAGCCATTGGCTGTAGAAACGGCAGCCTATACATTGTTTCACCAAAGACACAACAGGAAAAGAGGATTGAGGTCGGGGCACTGATAACTAATGTCTTTTGGATAAACGCAGGTGTCAAAATGGCTCACCAGTTTCTTGTTGCTGTGACGCTCTCCAACTGTGTCTATCTGTACCGGGTTGGAGGGTCCATGTACCTCAACGAAGGTCAATGGTCGGACAATAGGGACGAGATACTTCTATTGAAACAGGTTTCAGGAACAGAGAATCTGTCGTCGATTACACACGCCGTGGCATTGGATCGCGAGAAACGTTTTCTGATGCTAGGAGGAGCCCACAGAATCTTCATCTACGACATTTTCGCTGGCGAGGAGATCAAATGTCCCTTGACGCAAATGGAGTTTGAGCACCCAATTGCAGCACTGTGTTTTCTGGACAGCAGGTCGTTCCTGCCTCGCCAGATATACGAAAAGGATGGTGATATTCAGGAGAAGCCAGCAGTCGATACGAAGCCTTACAGCACGAGAATTATGGAGTACCAACGGCGTTTGACCAGCAAAGGTTCACAGCCTTTCACCACAGGTGTTCTGATATCCTATAAGAACATAATTGAGTTACACTCCTGGTTACCTGATATTGACTTCTAAGGGCTCACAGAAAACTTTATGCAGAGATCTCCAGCGAACACATCTAACAATAGTGGTGATTGCGCAACATGCCACGGCAGAAGACCATTCGGTGGCGAACTCGAACAGCAGATGGGTCCCTGATTACCATGCCTTCTTTTTTACCCCTTGAAACTTCCCCCTTTCCGGTCTCCGACCAACAGAACAGCATCAATGATCAATGATCCATTGAGTCATATCTACAGCACATCTATCATCAATGCAAACGAACGTCACATTGAAGCACTAATCTTACCGATCCTGGGGTATTTGATTGAAGCTCATCTCATTATCAATCTGAGACGCCCTCATTTCAGTATGGTTACAGGGACTGTTTATTTCCTGCCGAGCTGGAAAAAACTGAAATTAAGTTGAAGCGAAATACTAACATCTGGAAACGTCAAGCTGAATCTCCTAAGCTCCGCTGCAGCGAGATGCAGCAAGATGTGAAAGCCGTTCGGTGGAACGGTTGATTCTCGGAAACCAGAAAGGGAACACAGCAATCTAGAAAAATCTGCTCGAAAATCTTTCATCGCTCCGGAGCCAGCCGTTGTCGCGACAAATGGATTTCAACATAGAAACCATCTTTATCTCTATTCGGCATCTTTCTTACTCAGCAAAATCAACTTCTCCGAAGCTGAACAGGTTCCTTGCAGGGAGTGACATCAGTAGTCATTGAGTCATCGCGGAGTTTTCTCCTTGCCCGTCGGACTATTATGGCCGGAGTTGTGGCGAGTCCTTAAAGTGGCCTCGGCTGTTCGGAGTTTCGGACTTTGGCTGAGTAAGCCACGTGATGAGAACTTCCCGATTCGCACCCCATCGGAATGCACCATCTCATCTCCAGGGGTACCCTGAGGTTAAGGAATCGGTGACTTATTCGGTCTCGGGCGAAATGGCAAGCAAACGAAACGCCCAGCTGTCATTGACAGAAACCGAAACCATTCAGTTGTCTTGCGAAGTAGCCACGAACGGCAGGAGCAGCATCAACAACGGCCTGAGAGGTTTCTGATCACATAATCACAAACTGCTCAGGTCAACAGTCAATAAGCTCAGTACACTCAATTCAGATGATGACCATAGTCCGAACGCTGCTCCGAATGAGTCTGCACCAATTCACACACATGCGAACTGAAATCTTCCTCAAGTTTACCGAGAAATGTTGAAATATATTTGCCACAGGCAGACACTACAGCCCCTAACGCCACCATATCTCAGCCCCGGCTGTTTTCATCCCTCCTGCCGTCGCCCCATCGGTCGGTCATATTGCCGCCTTTCGTACAGTCATCTCGTCGCAGCAAGCAAAACGCCAAAGTCTTAATCCAGCTTGGCTTGCATGAAGTGCTCCGCTTTCGGAACGCCTGGCATCTGCTCAGTATGGTAAACCCCTCGGGACCCGAACTGTATTTCCGAAAGGGGAAATACATGCATATATCTCCGAAACCTACGCTCAGTGCCCACTACGAATAATGTTACGTACCCTACAACTTTGTTAGGCTGAAGAAAGAAAAAAAATGTTGCAGGCTCTACTTACCAAAGCAAATATAAAAATAAGGACTGGCACCCTTTGGGCTTCCCTGAAGTTTTCAAAACAAAAACATCGAATTGATGATGAGGCTGATAACATCATAGCTTGCGCTTTCTGCCCACAAGGAGGAATTGGACTAGTCAGACGTGTTTGCTGTTGTATAAAACGACGCTCGCCTCTATTGACTGCAATGACCTCTGTAGAAGATACCCCGAGAGTGGCTCCGCCCGTGGACGAGTCGTCCTCGGACCAGTCGACGTTTGATGAGCCGGCCGACCTGAACGTAGACTCGAACATCCGCATTGACCGCAATGTGCTGCGCCGGGCCAACTCCAACATCGAGTCTCTAGCCGAGCAGGAAATCATTTCCCGAGTCATTTCCGGCATTGACGATGAGAAACCCCCGACAGACGATATACCGCTGATGGGCGGCGGCCGGGACTATCCGCCCATGCCGCCGGACAAGAACCTCTACTATGTGGACTTTGACGGTCCCGACGATCCAATCCACCCTCACAACTGGCCTCTGAGGAAGAAGATGCTGGCTTTCGCTGCACTGGGCTTTGACACGTTTTCGCTGGTATTTGCCTCGGCTATCTACTCCTCCAGTATCTACTCTGTGGCCGCAGAGTACCATGTGGCGCCTGTAGTGGCTACTCTGGGCCTTTCGCTGTATGTGTTGGGCTTTGCCTCTGGCCCTATTATCTGGGCTCCCTTGTCTGAGATATACGGCCGTAAGATGATTTTGCTGATTTCGTCGTTTGGCTTCACGTGTTTCTCGTTTGCCTGTGCCACAGCCATGAATCTGCAGACGCTGCTGATATGCCGGTTTTTCTCTGCTTTCATTGGTGCTGCTCCGCTGGCTGTAGTTGCGGCAGCCTTTGCCGATATGTTTGGTAATGTCACTCGGGGCCGGGCGCTGATTATATTCTCGGCTCTGGTGTTTGTCGGCCCGATTGTGTCGCCTATTGCCGGAGGGTTTGTGAATGCCAGCTATCTGGGATGGAGATGGACTTTGTATCTGTCGGGAATCTGCGGCGGGGCTTCTGTTCTGCTGTGTTTTTTCCTGTTTGAGGAAAGTTACCATCCTCTGATTTTGTCGCGAAAGGCTGAGATCATCAGAAGAAGAACGGGCAACTGGGGTGTTCGATCGAAGTACGAGGACTTCAGTTTGTCCATTCAGGAGATTGTGGAGAAGAACATCACCAGACCGGTCAAGATGCTCATCACAGAGCCCATTTTGCTGTTCATCTCTATCTACAACGGCTTCATTTATGCTCTGTTGTACATGCTGTTTGGTGCCTACCCGGTTATCTTCCAGGGGAAGTATCATTTCAAGGAGGGAGTCGCTGATCTGCCTTTTGTTGCTGTGGCGGTTGGGATGACGATCGGTTCTTCGTTTTGTTTCTGGTATGAGCGGATTTATGTCCGCAGGTTTGTTGCCAGAGGCTGCAAGATTGTTCCCGAGGACAGACTGCCTCCGATGATTGCGGGATCGTTTGCGTTCCCCATTGGTATTCTCTGGCTCTGCTGGACCGGAAACTATCCCGACAAGGTGCATTGGATCGTGCCGGTGATCTCTGGAGGGTTCACTGGGTTTGGTCTAGTGACCATTTTCCTGCCGTCTCTCAACTACATTGTCGACACCTACCTGTTGTTTGCTGCTTCTGCCATTGCCGGCAACACTTTTCTGCGGTCGGCGATGGGTGCTGCTTTCCCTCTCTTCACAGTGTTTATGTTTGATGGAATGGGCGTCAACTATGCTGGGCTGCTGATTGGTCTTGTCGGCCTGGCTCTGGTGCCTATGCCGATGATATTCTATCGCTACGGCGCTAAGATCCGCAAGAGATCGAAATACGCATTCTAAATTAAGAACAACAAACCCTATGCGTTCGCATCTTTGGAGTGAGGATTGCCGCCCCTCATTAATGATATTCTCTGCATTCATTCCCCTATCTATGGCAACTCCCACTCTTATCATGTTTGAAGTGTCCTGGATCGACTGTCAGCAGTCTGGTTAATTTTGGTTGGTATAGAATTGTTTACTACTTCCAATATAGTAAACGTGTCAATTCAAAAAAAGTAATTTCCGCGGGATTGAGACTATAGGGCTTTTTGCGCCTCTTCCCCTACTGGCTCTGGTTGCTCCGTTATTACATAACTCCAGAGATCTCAACAAACGAAGTTACTCCATTTCTCCGTACTTCTCTCTCCAGAAAGTGCCATGCCCCGTATTTCCCCTCTCGTCTTCTTTGCTTCCTACAACAACTGAGACTCGCTTTGCTCCGTCATTCAACTTTCTTCCGCTTCCCCTACAAAACCCACAGTACTTATTACTGATTTTTCTGTACCTTCCCGGCTCTCCGCAAAGCTTCCCACTTATGCCGTCTAGTCAGATCTCCTATCGCAACAAACACATACCAACTAACCAACGCAAACACTTTCCTGTATTCAAACTGCTCTATGGAATACCCTTTTCAGTCTTCTCGATATAATCATTCACTCTTTTCAGCGTCATTCATCCCCCTCTTTCAGTAGGCCTCTGACTCCTCTCCTCTTCTGACTCCTCTTCCTTGCCTTGATATTTCGGAGACAATAAGCCAACTCCGGAAAACATCCATCACACGCTAGTTTCTTTTCCACTTTCCCGATCCGGCAGGAACCAAATACATCAACATGACATCTCACTCCAGCCCAGCTATCCTTCCTCCATCAACAGTTTGATTCAACTAAAAATAAAGTCTCCATGGTGATATCAAAGCCATTGAGACTACTTACTGAAAGTTCTTTCGTCTCACTTTCTCTCTCTTTTCCTTTGCTTCAAACCCCTAACAATCCTCAAAGCAACAAACTGCCTCTCAACCCGGCCAATTGTCTTCCCAGAATCACTCTCCCAACACACTCTCCCGCCCTTCCCTACTGAACCAAATATCGTCCCAACATCTCACTCCTACAACCCAATTCCTTCGTCCCCATTACCTTACAGACACACCCTTTCACATATGAGCTCTTCAGACGACAGCCGACGCAGTAGGAACTCTCCGCGCGACCTGCCCGGCGTCTCCACCCCCACCAATGCCGCCAGCCCAAACCCAAGGGGCCTCCAGCCCCCACATCACATCTCCACTCCTTCCTCCCACGAAAGAAGCTCCTTCCGGTTCTCCGTTCTATCGCAATACTCTGCTGTGGTGGAACAGGCAACTGAGGTAACATTGTCCAAACCTGGCGATGCCACTGTGTGGCTGAAAGACGACGGCCCCAACCGCCACCGGAAGATCCCCTCTCAGGCCCTCACAGACACGTCTTCTGCTTCCAGTGATCCCCAGCCTTTTGCGCATACTTCTGCCACGAGTTTGCAGCAGATCCCCCACAAACTCGACCCGCAGATTGTCAGCCCTGCAGAAGACACCTCCAGCTTGGAAGCCGTGCTGGTCAATTCGGCCACCTCTGCGTCTCATCCCCGGCGGTCTTTCCATGCCACGGATTCTATGGACTCTTTCAAACAGGACGGGTCTTCTCTGCTGAATCTCCAAGTTAAGCAGATACACCAGGAAGACTTGAAACAGTTGAAACGCCGCTCGGGAGCCGACGAACACATACTCAACGACATCCCGCCTTTGGCCCCCGGTGGCTCTTCACATCTCGAGGGAGCTATAAATCTCCACTCGAATGAGAGTTTGGACAACTTCATCTCTCAGCTCAATACTAAGGGCAAATCGGATCCCAGTATTCATAGCGGAAGGTGCCGAAGCAAACAGCCACATTCAAGCGCCTCCAGTTTGAACGGCTCCTCTTCCGGATCAAAAGCCTCGGTAGTAGAAGCTCTGCGGACTCCGAAACGGTCCGATCTCCGCCCGCCGGCCCCGCATGTGAACGACACGCGGGACAAATTCCGTTTCAGCACCCACTCATCCAATCTCTCATACTACACCGCCTCCTCTCCTGAAAGTGTGGCCGAAATCCATGCCGATCCTGTCCCGCTGTCAATTGCCGAGCTACAAGCCGAGTCCCATGCCGAGCCGCAAGCCGAGCCGCAAGCCGAGCCGCAAGCCAATATTTTCCCCCAGCAGCCGGTCCAACCGCTGCGGGCGGGCCGAACTGCCACCCAACCACCGAGCGAAATCAAACCAGTGCCGCAAACACCGCAAAGCGTCGCCAGCTCCCGTTACACAGCAACACCGAAGGAGCCTCTGGAAATCAGCCCCGTCCGCATGTCTCCGGACCGAACGCCTCAGGAAGCCGGTAAGCCGAAAACTCCGTTTACATACGCGCAGCTGTCCCGGCTTGTTGATATGGCCGTAGACGCCCAGGGGGCATCCAAAAAAGGTATCACCACAGCATTGGAGTCGCAAGCTGAGGAAGAGGAGTTTGCCAGTATTTTGGCAGAAGACTTTGCTGGACTGGACTTTTCGGCAAGAGATAAGCTGCTGATAGATAAGATTGTCACCTCGCTGAGCAGAGTTACAATGGAGATGAATTACGATGAGGCGAAACGGGTGGAGGGACAGCGGAGACTGGCGAATGCGCTGAGAGCTCTGGAAGGGTGGATTTAGCATTGAGGGAGGTGTAGAAATGGGGGTGAGTTATACAGAAAGGTCAGAGATGAGGGGTGGGGAAGAATGATTCATTAGGATTTTGAGACGGAGTGGAAGGAATTGCAGGATTTCCCGTTACTCAAGGAGACCACATGGAAAGAAAATGGAAGGCTATATGTGCTATTGGACAATCCAGGAACTTTTCGGAGACGTTTGGGTTAGGCGGTTTAGAGAGAAGCGTGAAGATTCAGCTCATTGATTATCACAGGCAGACAACTGAGAGAATGAAGGTGTGACTGAACTGTTGACAAGTATATCTATGGAGCTAGCCAATTTTATCGCCTCTACTGGTATCCTAACAGATTAGTCAGATCAACAGTTGATTTCCATAGAGGTGGCGCTCGGAATGACATTGGCAACAATGATCAGATACCTGCGGTTTTCTTTTTTCTACAGTTTGGAGAATCAAGTGAAATCAAAAATAGGATGAATGAATCCTGTGAGTCTTAGCCGCCACCGATTGCAAACATGAGCACAGACATGAATGCATATAAACATAAATTATAGAGCTCGCTTTACTAGGTTGAAGTCAAAACCTCCCTTCTCGCCACACATCGCTTACCCATTCAAAGGAAGAATAAATCACAGCCAGGTATTTCAGTATTTCTTTGTATATTTGAGTGTCTTTTGAACAGAAAAAGCTACTCTCCCCGCGCCTACTCACTAATCAATGAAAACATCGCCACATTCTATTGGCGCCATATTACCACTTCTGTCTGCAGTCAGAAACTACCCCGCAACTTCCTGTTGTTATGTAAATCTGCCAGCCCCATCACCAAGTGTAAACGTCTCACGCTCAAGACTAATTGCTATTATCTAATCGTCGCTTTCGACATTCTCCGAGTCATCGGCAATGCCGTCTGTGTTTCCATCCGTATTTCCGTCCGTATTGCCATCGGTATTGCCATCCGTTATGTCAGATTCGCCCCTAGAAACAGAAGTCGACTCAGAAGCCTCCGCGTCCTTCTGCACCTTCACCGGCTCCTTGTAGTCATACACTTTGTATAGACCATCTCCCAAGTCCTCCACAAGAGGCACCACAGGTTTAAGCATTTTGTGCCGGAGATCCCAGCCCAAATTGAGACACAGCCACTGAACTGCATCGTCACAGTTACCCAGCAAAGTGACATCAAACTCTGTGTGCAATGCCGGGTCTCGGTTTATATAAATCTGGGGAACCTCTCGTGGGACTTTGTACGTGATTTCCGATACGGGCTTCACTTGCAGCGATGTGCCAATACACAGCAGCAAATCGCACTCATTGCGGTCTATGCGGATGTTACGGTGGTAATCAGTGCAGAGATCTTCTCCGAAGAAGGTAATGTCCGGCTTCATTACCCCAAAGAAGGAATCTTCGTCGGATTCCTCGCCGTCCGACTCCGTTGGCCGTGCCGCCAATTTCCGTCTCAACTGCCGCATCCGCCACGTCTCCTGCTTCCGCCGCATACATACGGGACACTTGGCCACGCGTCCGGCTTTGATGTCATCAAACAAATCACTCCCGGGACATTTATAGCCGCATGTCAGACATGTCGCAGTAGCAAAAGACCCGTGACAATGCACAAGCTTATCAGCATCTATGCCGACGTTGCCCTCAATATTGTCAATGTTTTGAGTGTAGTTACGCAGCAGTTTGCCCTTGTCCTGCAGCATTTTGATGAACGCGTGTGTCGGAGTGTGGACATCGGGCTCCGGAAGAATATCCTTGGCCACTTGGTAAAAAATCGACGGGTCTTCCCGGAACATGCCAATGTCAAAAATCTCCTGCGGGTCCGACAGCTTCAAATGCTGGTATTTATGGTATAGGCCCTTTTTGGACCGGAAATCAGGTATGCCCAAACTGGTAGAGATGCCGGCACCAGTCAAAACCAGAATCTTCTTTGCCTGGCGGATCTTCGACAGCATTGTAAGCATATTACTGTATTCGGGCACTCGTTCTCGATAGCCCGCGCAATCTACCATCGCCTGGCGAAGCACTCTCAGTAGTCTGCGTTCTCCGCTCTCCGTTTCGTCTTTCACCATTTCCATAGGAGGTAAATACCCCAAGCCAACCAAAAGCTGCGGAACAGTGTAGTGGCCAGCGTTAACATACTTCACCAAAAAAGCACCCACACCCTCCAATTTCAAGCATCTCTGCATTTCATAACTTTCCTGCCGTGATACTGACGGAGCAATGTAAAAAGGGTCCCGCTTGTGGCTGACTTTGACAACAGGCTGGCTCATGAATTCCCTGGAAGCAAGAAGGTGGACTGGAAAACTGACAGGAAAGGTGATAAGTTGATACTCGTCTTCAGAGTCGTCGCTGTCTTCATAATCGGCCGATTGAGCCTCAGATTCAATCGAAGAAGCGGAATCGTTGAGCTCTTGGGAGTCTTCGTCATCGCTGTTCTTGTCGAGGCTCTCGTCTGATGTCAACTCCCGAGCAGGCATTTGACCCTGAACCAAAGAGCCTTTGTCAGCGTTTCCCACCATACTGCTGTCGAAAAGAAGCTCGTTCGGCACTATTCCGTTACCCCGCGAGTTGAGGGGGATAAAAGCCTGAGGCTGCTCCTCTTCCCTCGGCGCTTCTTCCTCCGGACGCTCCCGCTTCATGCCGGCATACGCCTCGGGTTTGTTCCGTTCTGTCATCCTTGAGGATTTTGGGAGTTGAACGTTCAGAGAGTAGCCGTTACTGTGGACTGTCGTGTAGATATCCGTCTCTCGGCCTTTCTGACTCCCTGTAGTGGTTGTGGTTCAGCGTGTGCCGATCTTTCAGTTCCCACAACAACAGCTACAGCCGCCGTTCCCGTTCCGCTTCGTCGTGTTCCGCTCCGTTCCGCATTTCCCCGCAGTTTGTTTCAACTCTGGTCTGTGTTTATCGCGTCGTTTCTTGTGTCTTTATCGACTGTCTTTTGTGATGATAGATGGATGAAGCTGAGGGGGGTTACAGAAGACTGATCAGGCTCAGATTTGGAGTTGTTGATGATATCATCAGTAAATTGGCAACGCAATTATTGCCGAGAGTAACGTCTGCGTTTTCACTGCAGTTCTATCTGGGCCAATTGTTGAGCCATGTAAATATTGTGAACCAATGTAAGGAGCTATTTTTGAAGACACTCCTAAAATGAAAGCTTGCCTGAAGAGAATAAGGGGTGCAATCGAGGAGAAGCCTGCTTTGTTATCACGTAATCATTTAACTTTACAGTCCTTCATATTTGCCGAAAATGGAACAAACCTAACGCAACACATGATAGAGGCAGTTCATGCGACATTATCTTCTCCGCTCTGATACACCCACACGCCGAACCTTCAGGCGCTCAATTCTGTAGACTGAAAAATTAAGGCGTGAGGATCTTGGAGTAATACTTACACCAAAGAAGAAGTTTATGTGTGTAGAATCACGCGGTAATAAACCCAAGAGAAATACAACTGGAAGAGGGCCCAGAGTGGAAGTCTGCGGAAACTTTTGCGTCGCATTGAAGACAGCGGGAGCGACGGCGCCAGACGGGAACGCCCATCTACACATACTCATATCCCAAGATGGACAAGAAAGCTGTTGTGCGGTTACCGGCGCTCAAGAAGCTGAAGGTGAAAGGAGCGGGCAAATCGAGCACGCCAGAAGCGCCTTGTGGTGTTGTGCTCATGTTTCTGCTGAAATGCTGGGCTGCAAACGGAGAAGGGTCCACTGGCTGTCTGAAGTTGGAGACGGATCTGAAGAACTGCATGAAGACATACAAGCCTACTGTGGAGAAGAAGGCCAACGATGCCTACCACACACAACGGCTATTCCCGAGAGTAGCTGGCCGACCGAGCGACTAAACCCTGGAATTTCACCTTCCACACAGCATGTAAATATCCTGAAACCTTTCCTGCGGGGATGTGGCCTGGGCGAAACCTGAAGAATAATTTGAGTTACTTGGTTGCCGGTGGACATTGAATGGAGTTATATTAATGGGTCGGTGTGATACTTGAAGGCTATCTGAATACTTGGGGCCTATTTGAGGATCAAAACTATATGACCATTAGTGGAAATGGCTGACAACATTTGCATCTCAGCATGTCCACCCGACATTACAACACATCACGGGAACCTGCCAACTGCTTCTGCGTTTGTCTGACATCTTCAACAAAATAAAAAAAACATCACTTTAATCCTGTATTTATACCAGCTATATTATTTGCTATACTCCAGAGGTGTTGCAAAAAGTGCCACACTTTATGCGCATTAATGGCTTTAATGCGCATAAATAG
>JAKTWI010000322.1:0-29140 GCA_030561065.1 Sporopachydermia cereana | reverse complement strand
CCCTACACATCGTTGTAGTATACTTTTACATGACAGGTTTGTATATGCATGGTGTACATGCAGCCACATGCCGTTACATCCTCTGTCGAGTTTTTACACGCTGTCTAGTTCACATCGAGTCTCACTATATACATTGGGTCTCACTTCAACACTACAGGTAATTACCACGTGACCAACACCTCATATTGGCACAACTGTCTTGTACAACACACACACTTCTGCAGCTGGATATTCGCCCAATGATCTTTATCCAGGGAGCGTATCCCCTTTCTCGAGCCAGGAGTAGTGAAGAAATGAGAAGGACAACAATTGTCAGAGGGACAGAACTGTTGAAGAGATTTGGAGGACTGCAGTAGTGTACCGAGTTGATATATTCAGGAATATTGCACTAGTATTGATCAGGATGTCTGTTGCTGTATGTTGTTTGTTGATTGTTTTGGTTTGGAGAGAAGATAATAGGTGAAACAAGACGGATCACGTCAGGGGTTAGTTGATAATAAGGAAGAGGCTAGAGGAAGAGGTAATATATGAGATGTTCAATTGGCACTGTGGCGAGCGGAGTGTTTCTGGTTTTGCAAGGGACATAGTGCGATGGAATGGATAGATCGAGGCTCTCAGGAGGATTAGTGGACTGGAAAATCATGGCGTCAATTTTATGAGGAGCGACAAGACAAATAGTTTGAGGAATATCAAACGGAGTCGCTATGAAGGTGCAAGTGACAGCACAGAAGAGATTAGACGACAATTGCATTATCGTTGGTTCCGCGAGTTACTTGGCATTGCAACAAAAATGCGGACTAGATGAGATTCGAGATATGACCTGTAAAGGCATCAAGAGAATCAGCAGTTCCTTCCTCTACCTCTACAACGACAGTGGACCGTTAATACCACTGCGACAATTCTATTGGCAGGAACTTCGAGACGACATTTGAAGCTGCGCGAGTCCCCACGTATCAGCATCCACTACCCCTGAAATACCTGTCTTGTCTCCTCTCTTCTACTCATACTGTAAACTTCTACTAACCACCGTTCAACAGAAACCCGCTGCTCTCAAGCTCGACTGGGCCAAGGTCGTCTCTTCTCTGGGACTGACCGGTTCCACCGCCGCTTCTCTCCAGGCCTTCAAGAAGAGAAACGACGATGCCAGAAGATCTCTGGCTGAGCTGAAGTCCAAGCCTGTCACTGTTGACTTTGACCACTACAGATCTGTCCTCAAAAACAAGACTGTGGTCTCTGAGATTGAGAAGGCTTTTAAGGGATTCAAGCCCGTTACCTATGATGTGTCTAAGCAGCTGAAGACCATCGAGGCTTTCGAGGCCAAGGCCATTGAGAATGCCTCTGCCACTGAGAGCAAAGTTCTGGCTGAGTTGGAAGATCTGCAGAAGACTCTGGACAACATTGAGACTGCTAGACCTTTCGACCAACTGACTGTTGACGACATCAACGCTGCCAGACCCGACATTCCCGAGAAGGTGAAGGAGATGGTCACCAAGGGGAGATGGGATGTTCCTGGCTACAAGGAGAAGTTCGGCGATCTTGCTGTTATGGTATGTTTTAGCGATGTGCTTTGGAGAGGCTGTGGGAGCATCTTGGCCCCTGTATGTCGGAATTTGGAGCTAACATCTGTGTCTTTAGTAAACGGTTCATGTCTGCGGATGGAGATAAGGGAGATGGGAGGACATCTCATTTTCGGTTTTTGTTATCAACGTTACATTTGCCCTGTCATTTCCCTCGAGTATACTTATAATAGAGTATCACTGTTTTCATGGATGGCCGACAGGCCAAGCGATCACTGGATTCTGCGTAGGAGATGTATATTCCATTGATGATTCGTGGAGACAATCTTGCATTCTCGTAATCTTGGCAGCCATAACTAGACTCCTCTTCATAACTTCTAGTAAAGAGATTCCTTCTTATTCCACCATCTATCTAGCTATAGGCCACTAAAAAAGTGTTTCCTTATTTACAGGTTACTCAGCAAAAAATTCCTCGTTTAAGTCTATAGCTAGATAAATGGTAGTGAACACCATCAACTTCAGCTGGCGTGGCCAACAAGCAGTCATAACATACGTTCGTTTTCATTCCATACACTGATCAATGCTGTCCGAGATCAAATCTCCGTTGCCGCATTATCCGCAATATCCACATTCTCATAATCGTTGATCAACCTAAGGCACTAGATTAACTATATTTTTCCAACATTCATACATCCCTCTCATTCCTTACAACCAACACATCTATCATAATCACAATCACTAGCCATTGATCTCTTCACTGGCTGAATTCGTTCTACTGATCACCAGTCCATTTTCCTCAACACAACCAAACAACACACCCGTCAATAAATCACCATGTTGGACGAAAATCCCGGCGCAGCTCTGGCAAATTCGTTTCTCAAAGCACTGGAGAAAGAAAAGGCCACTGACGTTGAGCTGACCAACAAGGCACTATCTACTCTATCGCCCAAGAAGCTGGCCGCACGAGGTCTGGCCATCATCAATCTGAACATAACCTCTGTCCGAACTGGTTTTGGTGGCAAAACACTGGCGACGTTCGAGTTGGATCCTGGATACTCTACTGAAGAACAGGAGCTGTCTTCCGGAGATATTCGAGTAGGAGACAATGTGCGCATAGAGCGGATGGGGGATAAGGCTGCAAATGAGAGGTCAACCGAAAGGTCAAATGAAAAGTCAAATGGCAGTAAAGGCAAAGGCAAAAGTGGGAAGGGCAACTCTACTGGGGACTCTAAGAGTGAGGCAGCGATTGAAGGAGTTGTGCAGAAGCTAAGCAACAAGTCATTTGTGGTTGCTATTGAGGAGAAGTGTGAGAATCAGGTTTTTGACCTCTCGTCTCAGGATCGGGTCTGGCTGTAAGTATTGTTTGTTGTAAGAAGTCATATGGGATTGGGATGTGATTGAAAGGGTAGATGTTAACTGGTGCTTCTCTTCCAGGTTCAAAACAGCAAACGAGACTACTTATAGAAGGATGGAACTGACAATGAAGTCCCTACTGGAACTGACTTCTCCTTCGTATCTTGAGTCGGTGCTGTTAGGGAAGGAAAACCCCGACAACATAAACACGACGCCAGTTAAGATTGAGTCCTTTTTCAGTCAGACGCTAAATAAACCCCAGGAGGAGGCAATATCCTTTGCATTAGGGAGTAGTCCCTTGACTCTGATTCACGGCCCTCCAGGAACTGGTAAAACCACCGTTTTGGTGGAGATCATAAGACATCTCATTGGAAAAGGGGAGCGGGTTTTGGTATGTGGCCCATCGAATATCTCTGTCGACAGCATTATAGAGCGGCTGGATCCTTTCATTGAAGACAAGACAAAACTGTTACGGCTGGGACACCCTGCCAGGCTGCTGTCTTCTGTTTTGGACCACTCAATGGATATAGTGAGCAGAACCTGTGAAGGGGCTGACATTGTTAAGGATGTGAAAGCCGATATCGATACAGCTGTTCGGAAAATACCGAAAACCCGGAATGGCAGAGAACGGCGGGAGATATTTGGTGATCTGAAATTCCTACGCAAAGAATACCGCTCCAGGGAGAAGAAACTGACTCATGAACTGCTGGTAGGAAGCCAGGTCGTAGTTGCTACGTTGCATGGTTCAGGATCCAGAGACCTGTTTGAGACTATCAGTAGCTATGGCCAGGGGAACCTATTCTCTACAATCATCATTGATGAGGTGTCTCAGGGACTGGAATCGCAATGCTGGATTCCGATCCTCACTAACAAAGATGCCCAGCGTGTTATACTGGCGGGCGATCACCTTCAACTCCCACCTACAGTCAAGGTGGAAAGCGACCAGAGAGCAAAAGAGGTCCTACAGACTACTCTGTTTGATCGGCTGGTGAAAAAGTATGGAAAAAAATTCAAGAAGATGCTTACTATCCAGTATCGAATGCACGAGGAGATCATGGAGTTTCCTTCCAAAGAGCTATACGAGGGCAAGCTTGTAGCCCATGAGTCTGTGAAAACACATCTTCTCAACGACCTGCCAAATGTCGAAAACACCGATGAAACATCTGTGCCCGTTGTATGGATAGATACAGAAGGTGGCGATTTGGCCGAGCGCGAGTTGATTGAAGATGACAGCGAGCAAACCGGAGCCCGCGGGCTGACAGACGCGGTAGCAAGTAAATGTAACCCAGGAGAAGCCGAAATCGTGAAGCTGCATTTGCAGGCGTTGGTAGAGAAAGGGCGGGTAAATCCAAGCCTGATTGGGATCATATCGCCCTATAACGCCCAGGTGTCACTATTGAAAAAGCTGATACACTCCATAGATGACAACTATGGCCAGGTGGAGATATCAACAGTCGATGGGTTTCAAGGCAGAGAGAAGGAGGCAATTATCATATCGCTGGTCAGAAGCAATGAAGATGGAACTGTGGGTTTCCTTGCCGAGTCCAGAAGACTGAATGTCGCCATGACGCGACCCAAGAGGCATCTGTGTGTTGTTGGAGATATGGAAACAATCAGAAAGGGCACCAAGTTTCTCAGCAACTGGGTGGACTGGGCAGAAGAAAATGCAGAAATCCGGTACCCGGATATGTATAATGTATAGTAACGAGCGCCTTGTTGACTGGTGTAAAGTGATCATTTTGGGGGCATAGTAACTCGTCCACGGATACAGTGATTTGTTCCCGATACAGCAATGAATCCAGGGAGACAGCATTGTTCCAGGGAATCAGTAGTCGCTCCAGGGGTTCACCAAAGGCTCTAGGAAGATTATTCAGAAGATCCAACTCTTACTGAGTGTTCCAATTAGCACCATTAATCACCTTTCTTCTATTCTCCATCCCGTCTTTAGTATGACTTTATATCTGGCAACCAGAACATCACATCGTCCCCCACTGTAACAAACTGCCACAGCTTCGGATTGCATCTGATCGATCTGGGACTGTGATCCACACAATTGACTGATTTCACCGGCTCCAGCACCCGGGGTCCCGAGGCCGTGTCGCTGGTCAAATCCCTCAGATCGTATATTTTCACCCCATGCAAAGAGGTGGCGATAACGAACTTGCCATCGTTCGAGAAACACGCCCCAGCGTCATCAGGCCAGAAAACCTTCCTGCTCCCTGGAGGCGGGTGGGGCTCGCAGCCTTTCAGCACAGCTATCAGATGACAGTCAAAGGCATCGTATATGAAATGCGACCCGTTGTTCGTGGCTATCAAAATCAGCGATCCGTCGTTGCTGAATTCTATATTCCGCCAGTCCAGCGACGGGAAGGGCAGTTTGGCTGTGAAAAACGGCTGCTCCGATATTTTCCGCAGATCATACAGAGCAATCTCATTCGTAGGATTGGAAGCAGCAGCATACACCAGTCCAGAGGGATCAAACGCTGCAAAACACGGGAACGGCACTTTGAGCACCCCAATCGAGCCAGACGATTTGAGATCCCACAGCCGCACCGACTTGTCCATTGATGTAGTGAGGAACGTGTCATTGATGGGACACATGGTGATGGAAGAGACAAGAGACTCGTGGCCCTTGAAAGTGCGGATGAGGGCATAGTCGTGAATGGAGATGTAGCGGATGCCAGAGTCGGTCATCTCCGAAGAAGCAAACAGAAGGTTTGTCGACGAATGGGTGAACCGGGCCGAGTGGGTGCCGACTTTGAACGACTTGACTGTTCTATAAGGCTTGCCGGACTCGCAGTTGTATATCTCCAGAGAGTAGTTGGCTGAGGATGTGACGCAGAACTTGCCGGTGTCGTCGTAGTCTACCGAGCCTATGGGCACCGGCTCGCTGCAGCTGATTTTGCGGGAAGGCTGGAAACTCAGCATCCATTTCTCGTAGTCTTGATTAGAAGTCATGGTTTATGGTTGTGGGAGGTGAGGGAGGATGGATGAGAGGATGGATGAGAGGATGTGTTGGATGGAGCGATTGAACAACTGATGTTGTAAAGAGTATGCTGGAGCAGTAAAGATATGGGGTTTGGAGATGTTCGAACCGCAACTGAAGTGTGATTGGAATGTAAAGTGCTTGTAAAAGTAGTCGGTGTTTTGTTAATTTTCGGATGAATCGAGAATCTGAGTTATCATATGCATACTTTTTCCGGCAGATTGGGGAAAAGGGGAAAAGCGCAGGAAATGTGACATAGCGAGAAGCTAACCTATTGATGGGAAGTGGAGTTGAATAGGATTCTTATCCATATAGATTACTCTTACCATAAGAGTCTTCCATATTATAAAACTGATCTGAATGAATATGACGCACAGTTATGAATATCCAGGCATTCAACTAAATGAGTGACTCCATGCCACCTTTGTATATGAACCAGATACAGCAACAGGTGAGGAACTACTTATCTGTTCGAAACTGCCGATGTCGCTTGCATTTGATTGTGTAAAGCCAACCATCCTATAATTTGAACAGCGGCTCCTTGTTGGTAAATCAGAATGAGAAGGAACACACACACACACACACACATCACCGGTGACATCAAATTATCTGGACATGTGCCTCAATGACCCTTGTAGAAAGCTGCAGAAGGAGCATTTACCACTAATACTAATCCTTGATACCATTAAAATACACACTGTATAATACACAGACTGATTGCAGTATTGACACTGTCACATCAGTAGAAATTGTTGAGCAAGTCGTCGTCATTGCTGAGGTTCGAACCGACCCCATGGATCTGCGCGAGAATCTGCTGAGGATTGAGAGCCATAGGCTGAGCCGCCTGGGGCGGCTGCGAAACCTGGGGCTGTGGTTGCTGCTGGGTTCGCTGAGGCATTTGACTGATAAACGTGTTTTGCATGAAAGGCGAGCCCTGTCCAGAGGTGTTGCTGACATTCTGCATGTTCTGCATGTTTGAGCCATGGCCATTGAGATAATTCTGCATTGTGTAGGACTGAAAGTCTTGCGAGATCTGATTGCCGTTCATGTTCATTTGAAAATGCGATTGGTTGGAATTGGGGCTCATCATGGATCCGGTAGTACTGTTGCTGCGGCTTCCGTCTGAATGCTGGTTCCGCTGCTGTTTCTGCATTTGTTGGGGTAAGAATTTTGTCTGTTGTTGCTGCTGCTGATTTTGTTGTTGCTGCTGTTGTTGCTGAGTCTGATTCAAGAGGGATTTGGGTTGCTGGCGCTGTCCCTGTGACTGCTGATCTTTCTGCTGAGACTGCATTTGCTGCTTCATTTGCTGTGGCTGCTTCGGTTGCATCAGTTGATGCCTTTGCTGTGTCAATTGGGTATCTCCTTGTAGAACCTGCGCTTGTCGTTGTTGTGCCTGTTGATCTTGCTGTTGATGTTGTTGAAAGGGTTGGTGTTGGTGTTGTTGCTGTTGATGTTGTTGCTGTTGTTGTTGCTGCTGCTGCTGCTGCTGCTGCTTCAGCATCATGGCTTTCCTCTGCAATAGAAGCATAGACTCTGGAAAGAGAGACTGCAGCATTTTGAAATGCTCGTTCAACTTCGGAAGTACCTGAATAGGAGCAATTATCTGCGCTATCAGGGAATGGTTCTGAACATATCTTTTTTGCGGATCTGACAACGATGACAGATACACGATATTGGCATTCAGTTTGCGGATGCACGCCTGATAGAGTTCAATCTTAACATTGTCCCGCTGAGCAGCCAACTCACTCTGAACCCGTATGGCCGTCCGCAGCAACTCGGCATTGATGTCCAGAATTAGACTAATGCGCTGATTCTCAATTTCCGAAGCCGGTTCAGCATCACTCGTCGGTGGCCGGCTCGCCACACCAGCGGCAGGTGAATTCAGAGATATGCCCATGCTGCCTCCCATGGACACAGGGACATTGGCGCCCCTGTTGCTCATATCCCCCATAGTGCCCATATTTGCCACATTACCCATAGTGCCCATATTGCCCATAGTGGCAAGATTACCCATGTTGACGCCCACAGAATTGTTGTTCAGGTTTCCCATGTTGTTGCCCATACCGGCCATTCCGCCAACATTGGCGCCCATATTGCCGCCTAGCCCATTGCCAAACCCCATATTGGCATCTCCGATTTGACGCATCATCTTGTCCGGAGTGGTTGGGTAGTCTCCAGTTATACCAGCTTGAGGGTGTCACTTTCCGCAGTGAATAATAATTCACAGTGCCATCAGAATTCTTCTGGGGAACCCAAACAACTTCTTATAAGTAATGTCATTGGAGCGTAATAACCTATCGTTTCGTTGTTTCACTGTTTTCTTCAGTCTTTCGTTATCTTCTTTTCCCCATGTAAACAACATTGTAAGCTGAGATGTTTCCTCCTGCCAGCCAGCCGGGTAACGAATAGTTTCCCGATTTGGAAGAATCACAGGAGGAGATGTCAAGTTGCGGGGGCGCGTTGATAGAGATGGCGGGATAGAGAGATGAGGGAATAGAAGGATTATAAGAGCGGGAAAAGCTGGTGAAGTTCTATAGGTTTGCTTATTGGAGATTTCTCTCATATGACTCCAGAGATTAGGGGTAAGATAGAGTAGGGTAGTACAAGGCGGAGGTGTTGAGGGAGGTAGGAGGTCAGTAGTGAACTATGCCCAGCTCTTTTGGCCACTATGTCAGTTATAAGCAGAGTGAGAAGACAGGAGAAAAGTTTACAATCATTCTCCTAATCAAAACATTTTGAGCATTTCGAATAACTTTCTCCTAATCGAACCACTCTGAGCATTTCGAATGATGCCAATGTGAAGCCGTTGGTCCGATGACCACAGCTTCTGTCGCGACTATATCGCACCGCTGATTCTATGGAAAGACTGGAACATTGCCATACCAGCCAAGCATTTGTAGACTTCCAGCGATACTGATGAGCCAAAGATTGAGGTACGATATGCTGCTACACATTCGAGCTTTGTCCTATTTCACACCTCTGTAATCATCCAACTACAAGAAAATAGCCATCTTTGGTTATCATAAGGGTCCAGCCTTTCTCCGCAAGGCTCCGTATCGTTCGTCGTCTTTCCAAATCAGGTTGGAAATAGAGTTGAAGTATTCATAAAGTTATGTGGAGAAAAAGGCCCCAGCTCGCAGTTAGAGAGTCAATTTTGATGACAGGATGCTAGTAGAAGTAGGAATCGCGAAATCACAGCTAGCAATGTAACTGTTGAGAGGATGTGAATCCTATTGAAGGGTTATGTAAATGTGGGGCAAAAGGGGAGATCCAAAAAAGGATAGGCAGAGTGACTAGATAGTACATTGTGATATGAAGTATAGATGCGGACGCCAGAGACATGTCGCGGCATGAGTGGTCTATGAGTCAAATAATGGCAGTCGAGTTGCAACTGTGAGTGAAGCGGCGGCGTCTGCAATATTGTGAGGATAGAAAGAGACCCAGTAGACGCGAGTAAGTCATATAAACATGAGAACGTAAAAAAGATAGATATCAAAAAGGAAAAAAGATAGAAGAGAAAGAAATAAACAAGGAGGAAAATCACCAATCATAATAAAGAGAAAAAAAAAGTTGATGACTCGGGAATATGCGGGTGAAGTTATGGTGCGTGATGTGAATGAGTGAGGGACCAGGTCGGGTATGCAGCCGCCATTTATTCGTCGTCCTCAGCTACAAGATCAGCACTGAGATCGATCCAGTTTCCTCCACCAAACTTGCAATCACTCTCACCAAGATCCAGAAATCCCAGCTCTCTGTAGAAAGGCAGTAGCTCGGTGTGGGCCAGAATGCTGACTTTGCTGCCGACATGAAGCGTCGCCATCCTTTGCATGTAGTCCTTGAGAAGAAAATGACCCAGCTTTTTGCCTCGGTAATCAGGGTGAATCACAACGGAATGAACACCTATGAAGTCGCCATCGTCGAAATGACCTCTGGGGTCCTCGGGATCCTTCCGTCGGTACAGTTTCGGGTATGCCTCGTCAAACGTTGGCAAGTCCATAGCGGCCTCAGTGATTCTCTCTGTTCGCATTTTTGTTCCAATTACATGCCCAATCAGTTTCTCCTCTCCCCGAATGAACAGGCCCGCTGAAAGCTCAGGACAGACCGATAACCGGTAGATGAACTAATCCAAACTGTTAGTACTATGTGAATCCACCTGACGATCCTTTCAAGCAACCTTACCTTTTCCTCAGTGCATTGTTCCTCGGGAGGAAACCCCAGCTTCTCCAGTTCGACACATTTTGGCACATCAGACACCAGCAGTGGGCGGATATATGCATGCGCAGGAATCTTGATAACCTCGTTGTCCATGTTTGAAGTCCAGTCGTGGTCGCGCCTCCTCAAACTTCCTGCCAATATATAATATACAACTCAAATAGACTAACAGCAAATCAGCCTCCTTAGCCCAGAATAGTCAAGCCAAAAATACAAGCAACCTTGGAATCCACCAACCTGCTCACCCAACACTCAGAAGTTTCCCGCTATTTGTATATCAGCTATTGCATCAACAATACTTTTTTGGAGCAAAGTAAAGAACTTACGACGAGAATGTTGAAGAGGCATCTTATCGATGACATAATCACAATGTCTCATTCTCAACAGCAACAGAGACACCAAAGGTCCCTGCATGTTGATTACCTAAACAGTTATTGCTGCTTCAGGGGGTAGTCTAAAGATCAAAGCTTTCTCAACATGAAAATGTAGGGGACTTCACTGGACTGAATATTATTACAACAAGCGGTGGATAAATATGTATATCCGGTGTTACTGAAGTACAGAGGGGCAGAAAAGTAGGTGACATCAAGGAATTCTTCTCTCTTAGACACAGGATAAGGAAACTGCGGGATACCAAAATGTCAGAAGCAGTGGCGGCTCAAGCAGAGCCAAAGGTGTCAACTATTCTGCCCTTGGAGTTGGTTGACAAGTGCATTGGATCGAGAGTATTCATTGTGATGACCGACGATAGAGGTATGCTACTATGACGCTGCAGACCGTCTGGATGTTGCGATTGGACTGTACCTAACCGTTGTTTAGAGTTCACTGGTACCTTAGCAGGCTTTGATGACTTTGTCAGTATGTATCCTGCAACTCAGCTCCTGTCTAGTATAGAACGCTACTAACCACCGCAAGACATGGTGCTGGAAGATGTCGTCTCATAGTAAGTTTTGCCCTTTTTTTTTGACAGATGATACATTGGAGAGGATATGTCGCTAACCATAGTTCAGCGGAAGTAACAACAAGCCCACAAAACTGAAAAGCATCTTATTGAGTGGTAACCAGATTGCCATGGTATGTCACGAAACCTGAAGCCAAGTACCCCAGCTGACCAGCAACTAACTAAAGGCTCAAACAGATTGTTCCAGGAGGAGAGCGACCAAACTAACCCTTACATGCTGTACATTACAAAATATCAAAAAGGTCTTTCAGCTATGGGTGTCACCTAACGACAGAGCATATACGTATAAAGGGGCTCGCACCCAATACCCTGGCTACCAGAAGCTACCCATTGATCAAAAACTCACACGAAAGTGTAAGCACAACCTCCAAATCCCTCAATTACATCCTTTCTCACCAATTAATCTCCAATTAATCTCACCTTCTTTTACTCATTGGCTGTGAGAGCCTCCAGACACTCTATGCATGTGCATGCATATATCTGCAGTATGTGCATATTGTGCGTCTGATGAGCATCTTGCCACATTGCCATCCAAAGGCTACGCCTCCGCCTCCGAGTGACTTTTTGATCCTATAAAACACCAAAAAGATTACCAAATTCAATAGAAACAGATAAATGCTCATCTTCTTTCCTCCTACTTGTTTGATACTCTCAAATGGACTCAAGAGACACCAGACAGCATAGACACTCGTACCTCTGACATAATACTCATTCTTATACAGCCTCTTATCAGTGCCAGATCAGTTTCTGGACATTTCATTAAGAGGAACCAATATCAGAGAAATATACTCTGAAAGTTGCTTAGTGCTAACTTGCGGAAGCCCTCATAGCGAGAATCCTGCAAAATACACCACAATGAGATTGACGCTTTCAGTTCCTTCCACGGATTCCATAATCCCCATTGAAGTATCTCCTGAGATGACTGTGGAAGATCTCAAGGCATACATTGAGATCGAATCCGGGATTCCAGCCACAAATCAGATCATCTACAATGGACCCAATTTACTGCAGGCAAACAACTCGGACAGCATAAGCGTGTTCAAACTGGAAGAAGACGATATCTTAATCATCACCCCTGCGTCCGAAACTGCCGACAGGTCCAATAACGAATCAGCCAGTACTGGCACTACTGGCCAATCTGCATTTCAGCCGCCTGCGGGGGTTTTACAACAGGCTCAACAGCAAATAGAGGCTTTTCGCACCCAGCTGCTGAACAACCCGGTTTTGCGGGAACAGTTCCTGTCGCAGTACGCTGACCGGGGCATTAACGAGAGCCTAATCAACAATGCCGACCAGTTCCGGCAGAAGATGATGGAAATACAGGTGGAGGCTGCCACAGCTCAAATGAGACGTAATCAAGAACTTGCTCGTCTGAACGACGATCCTTACAGTGAAGAGTCACAACGGAGAATCATGGAACTCATTCGGGAGAACCAAATTGCCGAGAATCTGGAGCAGGCATTGGAACATACTCCCGAAGCATTCACCAGAGTAGACATGTTGTACATCAATGTGAAAGTGAATGGATATGACACGAAGGCGTTTGTTGACTCTGGCGCTCAAATGACCATTATGTCGCCAGGACTGCTGGAAAAGTGTGGCCTCGCCAGACTTCTGGACCGGAGGTATCAAGGTGTGGCACAAGGTGTGGGCTCTGGCAAGATTATAGGCCGGGTGCACAGTGCTCCTATAAAGATTGGTGATTCTTTCCTGCCGTGCTCGTTTGTTGTTTTGGAGCACAACAACAACAGCGCCCCTGATCTTTTGCTGGGACTGGATATGCTGAAACGCCACCAAGGAATCATTGACCTGAAACGGAATGTTCTTGTTTTCGGAGATACCGAGACGCCGTTCCTCCAGGGAAGAGAGATTGAGGATGCATTTGGAGGTTCAGTGCCTCCAGTGATGGGAAGTGAGGGTATAAAGCTGTCTGACACAGCTGGGACAGCCGTACCGGTGCCTGCTGCTTCCGCGGCTGCTTCAGCTGCCGCTGCACGTGCCACGAGCTCGACTTCAGCAGCCACATCTGCTGACGCGTTCCCGGAGGCGGATATCGCTCAGTTGGTGGGGCTAGGATTCTCCAGAGAACAGGCAATCACCGCTCTGAAACAGACAAACGGGAATGTAGACTATGCGGCCAGTTTGCTGTTTCAGTAAAGGCGATGTTGGGATTGTCACTCAGGACTAGAGACGCAACGCGGCTAATGTGGTCTCAAAAAAACCATTAGACCTAAATATAGAAGTAGATCATGCTGTACAGTAACATGAAGTGCAAAAAATTGTGCCAACAGTAGCTACCACAGTAACTAATCCTCGCAGCTTACAGGAATGTGAATAATTTACCTCACTTCATTAACTCAACCAACACCCTCCAACTCATGTCTTGCTCCCAGAATCCCACCCCAGACTCCCACACTATCATATAATACAATCCTACCTCAATCTCTATCACTAATGCCTCGCCATTCTCATCAAAACCTCCATCGCAGCCTCTCAACCTGAAGCAACTAATCATCGTCCATGGGCTCCGGCTGTTTACTGCCTGTAGACTCTATGCAGCTGACCCGTATCTTATTACCGTCTATTATCACCCCCGCTCCTGTAGTTGCAGCCCCAGCATATACCCACGCCGGCGTATATTCTCCCAGCTCAAACTCGGCAAAATACTGCTCGACAAACGCCCTATCCCCAGCATTAACCACCGGAGAGTATGATATGAATTCTGAGAATATGGAAACCAGAGACCACATTGATATTCGCCGCAGACACGCCACAGTCAGCGATGTCACCTGATTGCCGTTCAAGCAGTGGAAATACACGGGACTCAACCGCGAGTCCAGAATGTGGTTTAGAACAGTCGTGATGGCATCGTAGCTCAGACTCACCCCCCTTTTCTTGCCTTTGCCGCCTTCGGGCCCAGCCGGGATGTGTATAAGGGTGATTCCGTTCTTAGCTGCGAATTCAACCAACTGGGAATCGTTTTCTGTCGTGACAGGTTCGGGGGTAAGTGAGATAATGGTCTTCAGCTGCAGGCGCCGCAGATACCGGTAATTTATAGGCCGAGGATAGGATCCCCGATATACGTGCGGGGCCACCATTGCACATTGCAATGGCGGGGTGAGGGCCGAGTCCAGTCTGTTCGGCATCAGACTTACTGTGGGAGTGCTATACGGAATGTAATAATTTCATGGTTAGGGAGTCAAAGGAACTTCTTCACCACTATCACAGCTTCTGTATAAACTTGGTAATTGTCTCACTGGTAGCTCTAATTATACATTCCGATCCTCTCATCGGCTTTACCAGGTGAACAGAAACATGTGGGAACTTGCAGACATCATACATAACTGTGCATACTACCATTCGGTCTCACCCTGAGATAGGCCTGGGATGAGACACGAGATGACTCTTAGTCTGGAAGCATGATAAGCATACTACAATGTTGCTGAGTTTCTGTAACTTGCTTTGACAGTTTTATGTGTTGTTTAACAACTATTCAGTACAATCTGTGGTCAATAATATCTCAAATGCCATCATAACCCCGTCTCTCATCCTCCCATCCCTATCTGAGCTTCGCGTATCACTCCGGCCCCATACCCGACATATCCTGCAGATCCCTGCATTGTTCCTGCACCTCCTCAGTAACCTCAACGTTGGGGCGTCCGCTAATGACTGGATTCCATACATTCTTTTATTATGATGGCTAGTAATCTATCAACAAAGGAGAAATTAAATGGTTAATTGAATGGTCATTTGTTGTCCCAGAATTACAGCTTTCACAGCTGTTTCATGAATACACAGTCAACGAACGGATAAGCACTCAGCAGGAATCAACTTATCGCAGGATTTTTCGAGACTGGCAATCAGTACTGAGATCAAGCTTTCAAGAGGACCCTCACTATTCCTTACATTTTCTGTGGTTGCTTTTACAGCGATCGGAAAGGTGTCTCAGAAGGCTTTTTATGCCTCAAAGTTAACTGCAGCTTGTTGTAATTACAGCCGCTACCCAACTTGAGCAACTTGCTAGGGGCCAATAACTCTGGCCTGTTACTCCTCCTTTGCTCATACCCATCTCTGATCCACTTGAGCATACACTATCGGCATATTACAAGACTCAGTGGGTGTGTTATCTAACCTGCTCTGACTTTGGGATCCTAATATTTTCATCAAACTCTCACATCTCTTCAGTATCCCTTCATGTTGCCAGCTCTACTTTGCCTATGAAGACTGGGTCTCAACGCCACTGACTATCCAATATGGCCCCTTCCACTGTGAACCTCAACAGTCTCCCTTCGGTCCCTACACATCTTCCTGAGTCGGCAAACGAACCCCTGGAGTACCAAAACACGAAATCGGTCCCGCAGCTGACAGATGAGTCCCGCTCCAAACTGGGGGGCCAGCGGCCTATCCCCATGCTGTTGGAGGAGGCCCAGGATCTGTTTACCAGGTTCAACAAACTGATGGTAGCGCGAAGCTGGGAAAATGCATATTCATGTTATTTGGCTGCTCTGATTATTGTGTCGGAGTTGATCCCAGAATCCTCGAACTACAGCTTGCTAGTGAAGGACCCCTCATCGCCTTATCACAGTCAATACAAGGAACTGTCTACAAGGATCATGAAGGAGGACAGAATCGATCAGCTAAAGGACACGATAGACTCCAACTACGAGCTGGCACAACGATCAGCTAAACTGTTATCTGCGGATCGTAAAAAAGCGGGCATGTCAATGCCGGAGAAGGAAACGGTTGCTCGGCCTTTGCAGCCCAATCGGCATCTGAAACCGGCATTCACGTCATCGGTCCCGGGAACAAAACCGACAGGTCAGAACACTTCAGAACTGGAAGCCAGCGCTTTGGAAAGCCGGTTGGCACGATTGAAGGCCTCAAACCAGACATCTCACAGTACTTCTCGTCCCTCCCAAATTTCCCAAATCTCCTCTCATGACAAATCCCAAGGCCCCCGGCTTGGCAGCTCAACATCTCCTGCATTAAACCTGGGAACAGGGAACACGTTAACTCCGCAACAGAAGCCGAACGCACCAGCTAACAGGGGATTGTCGCAAAACCCCGCTTTTCCCCCAGAATCCCAGGTCCACTTACCTTTCCCCAAACTACCCTCGACCACCCACATTTCTGCAGCTGAGCTGACTGCGCTTCTGAAGTCTCATGCGGCAGAAATCCTCTTGATAGACGTGCGGGCCCGAAGTCTGTTTGATGAAGGGCATATTGCCGGTCCCAATGTGATATGCATTGAGCCTATTTCTCTGCGGTCTAATGCCAGCGATAGCCATCTGCAGGATACATTGTGTGTATCCCCCCGGGAGGAGCAGAAGCTGTTTAGCTGTCGAGACCAGTACGAGCTGGTTGTGTTCTACGATTTCTCCTCTCAGTTTGCTGACAGGTCAAAAGTCAAAAGGGAGGGTATTCCAGGAGCAGGGAAAGCTGCAGAGTACCAATTTGAGTCATCTCTGGATAATGTGAAAGCTTTGAAGAATCTGGTTCTGTCATTGACTGACTTGTGTTTCTCCAAGCCGCTGAAAAGACCACCCGTGTTTTTGGACGGAGGAGTGTTGGCTTGGAAAAACCTCAATGGGCCCAATTGCTTGGCTAGTAGTAGGACGCTGCCCCCAAGTGCCCCACCTTCGGGTCTCCTCTCAAACGCGTTCCGCGAGTCTTTGGGTATAAGCCGGCCGCCGGAGGCCATTCCGCGGACGGAAAAACACTATACGGTAGCCTCTCGAAGTGTGTCTCCGGAACGGGATATGTTTTCTCATAATGGAAGCCCCATCTCCCAGCAGATGTACGCCGGCAGCTTCTCGCCCAAAAAGACTCTTTCGTTTCCTAATCTGGGAACAGGAAATGGGCCTACAAACTATGGGCCCAATGTTAGCAGCAGAATGACGTTCAATGGGGTCCAGCATTCAGCTGAAAAGAGCACCGGGCCTCCTAGTATCCCTGCGAAAATCCCCCCTTTGCCCCCACCAGTTGCCCTGTCTTCCACATCAATGCGTTCAGCCTCCTCAGAGGCAATGATGGGCACGAACTCGTACCAGGAGTTTAAGCAGAACCCCTTCCAACTGGCCCGGATTGAGTCTTTTGCCTGCGGGCTGAAAAACTTGGGAAACACCTGCTATATGAACTGTATTATCCAGTGTCTGGCTGGCACTCTGCAGCTGACAAGCATATTTGTAGATGATAGCTATAAGAGCCACATCAACATGCTGAGCAGGTTGGGCTACAAGGGTATTCTGGCCAACAAATATGCGGAGGTGATCAAAACAATGGTGAACAACGACGGCGCGATTCTGTCGCCAGCGGCCTTCAAGTTCATATGCGGGAAACTGCGGAGTGACTTTGTAGGCTTTGAGCAGCAGGACTGCCAGGAGTTTCTTACGTTTCTGCTTGATGGCCTGCATGAGGAACTGAACCAGTGTGGCGGCAAACCACGAATGGAGGAGCTGACTCCGGAACAGGAAAGACACCGGGAGAAAATGTCTGTTCGCAGGGCTTCCACCATTGAATGGGAGAGATATCTCAAGACAGATTTCTCCAGCATTGTCACTGTATGCCAGGGACAGTACCAGAGCAGACTTCAGTGTATGAGTTGTGGGTTCACATCTACCACATACAACAGTTTCTCGTGTTTGTCTTTACCTATACCGCTGAGCCGGGGCAAATCGGTAACAATAGAGGACTGTTTCCGGGAGTTTTTGAAGGAGGAAGTACTGGATGGAGACGATCGGTGGTTCTGCTCTCAATGTAAGCGCAGACAGAAGACATGCAAGACAATGAAGATTGCTCGTTTGCCCAATGTGCTGATCATACATTTGAACAGGTTTAAGCAGAACCAGGGCTTTTCCTTTTCTGGGTCATTGCAGAAGCTGGAGACGTTTGTCAGCTATCCTGTGTCCTCTACGTTGGATTTAACTAAGTTCTGGCCGCCTTATGCCGCCGATGACAAAGAGAAGCTTGCTGGGTTGCCTTTGAGAGATCAGATCCCTCCTTTCAGATATAAGCTGTATGCTGTTGCCAATCATTTTGGTACTTTGAAGGGCGGCCATTATACTGCCTTTGTCAAGAAAGGCAAACGGGGCTGGTGTTATTTCGATGACACGAAGATCAGTTACAACTGCCCGCCCGAAGACGTATGCAACGGGAATGCGTATGTTCTGTTTTACGTCAGAGAATCGAACATTTAGACATGAAAGTTGGGAAAGAAGGAATGAGAATGCATAAAAAGTAGATAATACTAGTATACAGTTGCATGGCGTGAGGAAGTGAAGTTCGGAGTTGAGTCACAGTGTATTGTATGTAGAGTATTATACATTAATGAGCGAAGAAATGTTCCACAAGGATATGGCGTAGAATACTGCGAAAAGCCCTGTATGACACTGATCAGAGTCATACTGTAGATAACAGTAAGTAATCCTAATAGATGATAAGGCTCGTCTGGTACACAATTCGGTCATTCAACGAGCATTCTCAGTTACATTTACCTCTTGGACTACAGGGGATCTCATTCTTCTCTGACTCTAAAAAAACGTGCATCGCCGTTCTTATTCTTTACTTCCTATATCTCAGCCTCAATATCATTCATACGCCCCAAAACCCTGCCATCATTCCCAGTCGTCAATATCAGAATCGGAATCGTCCTTATTCGCTTTCTTCTGGTTCCTTGGTGACGCTACGACATCCAAGGTGGAGCTGGTTTCTGAGACCAGATCCAGAGTCACATCAGCGGAACTCCTGTTAGACTTTCCTTCAGCAGTAATAGGCACGTCAGCCGCAGATTTCTCTCCAGACTCTCTCTTCATTCTACTATTGGCTTCAGAGCCAGCAACTTCGTCATCTGCCTCATCATCGTCCCATTGAAAATCCTCGTCGTCCTCAGCTACTTTCGACTTCTGAAGCAAAGCCTTACGCTTTTCGTCTTGCTCCTCAATTTGCTGCTTCATAAAGAAGTATCTGGACCAGAACTCGTCGTACTTGATTTTGGTAGGAACCAAAAGAGACATTGTGTTTCTCAGCTCAGGGTACAGTTCAAGCAACCTGGCAATCTCGTCTGTACGGTCATCGACTTTAAAGCTGGCAGCAAAATCAGCATATGACTCGTCAGGGGCTTCTGTCAGGTACAGATCCTGAGATGTGTTGATTGTGTGAAGCTGCGCTTCCAGTCTGGAAGTGTATATCTGGCTATCTGCGTCAAACACGACCTCACCAGATCTGTTGGAAGGCGTATTGACTGCAGTAGAGGCATCCGAGCTGGGTTCTAAAGTAATGGCATCTTTCAAAAGCCCTCCCAGCCTGCTCACAAAACCCTCTGTCCCCTTCTGCAGCTCTTCCAAATCCTGATCCAGTTCATTTATGTAATTCTGAGCCTGGATTGCCAGAATGTCAAGCATTTTCTTGCCCCTCATGGCCACTTGCTGTTCTTTCTCGCGGGCAACTGCAGCCATATCCACAATCTCCTGGTTCGAGTCGTCGTCCAAACTGATCTTGGTATCCAGGTTTGTTTTCAGCTTATTGATTTTGTCTGATATCTCAGACATATCAATATGTTTCAGGTTTTCCACTGTTTTGTCCAGCCCCAGGTCTTTCAGCTTCTTGTCCAGTTCCAGTTCTGCAAGTTTCTTCTTGTTTTCACTCAAAACACCCTCGCTCGATTTCAGGAAAGATCCCCAGGCACTTGATAGTTTGGCGCCCCAGACAGAGGCAGACTGCTCCAGTTTGTTGTAAACCTTCTCAACCTCCTGTTCGATCTTCTCAATAGCTTCATCGGTCTTTTCATCAACCTCAGGCGTCAGACTACTTCCCTCCACTTTTGGAGCTTCCAGTTGGGCCCCGTCAGAACCCGTAGATGTTGCGGCATTCTTGGCTCCTTCACCATCAGATGGGCCAGCTTCAATTACCTCAGGCGGTAGATCCATATTCTCGTTTCTTGATAATATCCAAAAGCTGTAGTCGGTGAGATACCATAGAACCCAATGTAGCACCAAGTATAAATCTAAGAGAGATGAGCAAACCAGTATTATCCCTGAACAATGACAGTCAGCCAATTCCAACAATCAATTGTCTGTTCTCTCCTGCAGGGTACTAACTTCCTCTTCTCCTATGCGAATTGCTGTACAAGTATTCTTCAGACTGCGGATCACCTTTCCCACTAACGGCCTTCCAATTCTGCCACCGTGTTGGTTCGTTGAGAGCTTTATTTAGGATATAGAAAGATAATTCCTGCCGCTATTCTAGGAGATAAACAGCAGGAAAAGCAGCGATGATGGTGATGCCCTTGTCTGAAAACAGGGGGTGGGGTTGTGTTTTGGTTATGCTTTCAACGGAAATGAGACGCCATGTCAGCAGGAAACATGAAGTCTCAGTCCGTAATTTTTGGTGTGAGAGGAGACGTAAAGTTCGAGTCGTCGGAGTTCAGGTTATGTTTATCTATACGAGTTGTTTTATTGTGGTATGTGGGAATAATTATAATACTGCTGATAGCGGTGGGAAAATTAAGCTATCTTAGGTTCCAAAAGGGTGGGTCCGTGTCTGCTGATGCCACATGAAGTGTCAAAGGTACCTTCACGTCAGCATTGGCGGCCAACCATCAGGAGGAAGGTTTTCCTTCTGGTGTCAACACATTCTTGGAACAGTCTTTGAGGATCGAGTATGTTTTGGTTAATAGAGAATGGGCCGCTGAACATCTTCTACTCCTCTGGCGATCACCTCCTCCACATCCCAGCATCGGCGGTCATTGTAATAGCCGTGGTCGGTTTTATACTTGAGAAGCAGATCATCTCCAATCTTAGAGCAGACTCGCAAAAAGCGGTCCAAGTCTTCCTTGGTTAAGGCGGAGCTCATACAGAGTCTGACTCTGTTGGAGGTCAAAGGAGTAGCAGGGTAGCCCACCACGACAACAGCAATCTTCTCTTCCAGCATTCTCCTTGAGAAAGCAGACATTTTCGAGGGGTTGTATAGCAGCAGAGGAATCACAGGAGAGTCGTCATTTCCATAGACGATAAAGCCCAGACGTTTCAACCCTAGCCGGAGGTATCGGGAGTTGAATGCCAGCCTCTCCAACCGCTCTTTACCCTCACCTGGGTTACGTTCACCGCTGATGATCTTCAGCGACATAATAATCTGAGCCAGTACGGGAGGCGACATTGACTCAGCATAGCTGTTCGTCGAAATGTCAACTCTCAACCGGTCAATGATATCTTTGGATGCCGCGACATAACCACCAGTGGCGCCAAACGACTTCGTCAAAGTACCCATGAGAATATCAACCTCAGAGGGATCAACACCAAAATACTCGCACATGCCTTTCCCGGTGGGGCCCATTGCCCCAATAGAGTGTGCCTCGTCCATGAAAAGATAGCACTTGTACTTCTTCTTCAGTTCAACCAGCTTGGGCAGTTCCACACACGTCCCCTCCATGGAAAACAGACCCTCACATAGAATCCAGATTTTCTTCCAAGGCCGGTGAGTCTTTGGTTGACCTTGCGAGATCTGCTCTCGCAGCAGCTTTTCCAACTCATTCATATCGTTATGTTTGTATACTTTAATAACCGCCCCTGAAAGACGCACCCCGACACGAATAGACCCGTGATTCAGCTCATCAGATATCACGAGACACTTGTTATCTACCAAAGAGGAGAACAGATTGGCATTCGTCCCATAGCCCATAGAGAAAACAAGAGCAGCCTCTTTCCCCACATAGTCAGCAATCACCTGCTCCGTCTCCAAATGCAAATCAGTAGTGCCGGACTTGTTGCGGGGGCCGCCAGACGTGGTGCCATACTTGTGCAAAACACTTTCTGCTTCATCAGTACAACTTCCAGCAGACTGGGCAAATCCCAAATAGTTGTAGGACGACAAATTCATGCAGGCTGTGGAAGTACCAAGATACTCATACCGAGTGTAAAAATCCAACGGCTTTCTGTCCAAAACTTTGATGAACCTCCCTGGCACCCCCACAGTGGGACGCTGGAAACAATCGTCCAAACGTCTTTTCATCCGTCGGAAGTAGAATGACTCAAAGTCGGAAAACCATGGGGCAAACCCATCCACTATGACACACTCTTTGAACATATCGGAGTGGAATATCTTCTCAAAGTAGTCTTCCACGTGACCAAAAATGATGAGCGTGAGATATGTCAAAAACACAGTGATAAAAGTCATATAGGGCGGTTCGGGAATCTCCGAAGATTCCAGCTTCTGCTCCGGCCGGAATTTGGACACACATCGGTACTTGTCAGACGTCAAAGGTCCGTATTCATCATCCAGGACCGCCGAAGCGCCCTTGGCAGTTTGATGTGTGCGGGGTTTGTTGTTTGCTGTCGGGGCCGGTTTTGCCGGCGAGTCAGCCGGCTTCTTATCGCCGTTGACGGCTTTGGAACGCGTTCGGGGCGGCATAATGTGGTGTGGCGTTTGGGTATAAAATGCGTTTTAGATGGGTTTCAAGCCACCAGAAAGACCTCTCAGGCAAATTTCCTATGCCGGTTTCGTTCCCGCTGTTTCCGGTTCCGTGAAATATGCGTATTGCATGAAAATCAGAAGTATCAGCAGCCCAACGTTGGTAAACAGCTCAAAGCAGTGAAATACTGCTGATTTAGTGAGCAAATCTCGGGAATATCCTCTGCCCCTTTCTGCTCTACAGCCACCCTCACTAGCCGGCTAAGACCGGAATATCCAAGCCAGCAAACACCTCGCCCAACTCCACGGGCGCCTGGGATCAACAAACAATGCTTTCCGAGGGGGAATGCAACCAAACAATCACAGCAGAGCTCAGCGTCGACCTGCTTGCTCTCGTATTGAAAGACGCAGCTCTGATAATGCTTTCCGCGGCTTTTGGTGTTATTTGTTACGCCATTTGATGTTTTTCCCCCGGGGTTTTCCCGTTACCAGTGTTTCTATCGCCAGTTTTTAAGATGACAAGCCGTGAAATTGCCGAGGATTTGGACGATTGCCGCATATGTAACTTTGAGCGTGTTTTAGGAAAGTCTTCTGGTGGCTTCTGCAGCAGGTGCATGAAGGCGCGTCGGAGGTGCAGCGTTAACGCCGAGAGGTGAGGCGAGTCGCGGGGTAATGGGGATAGGAGTTTTTCATGATTGGATATGCGGAGCAGGGTGGATGTTTGATTGTGGGTATACTGTAGTCAAGTAGAGACAGTTCAGTTACATTTCAAATGGTGATTGAGGTTGAGGGAAGCGGGGAATGCTGACTGACAGGAACGGGTTAGGCGGGACGGCTGTTTGAAGATGATGTGAACAGTAACTAGGTTTGGGCAGAACTCAAAGATGACGTGATCAGTAAGTTGCAACTGGCGGGACAGCGGAACGGACGGGACGGCGGGACGAACGGGACGGCGGAACTGACGGAGCGGCGGGACAGGATAGGCGGGACAGGCGGGAGACAAGCAAACGGGGGTCTATTTGATAGTGGCATTTGCTTCTAAGTGACTCTCTCGAAAGGTAAGATCTAATGCATCAATGATGTTCTATTAGTCTACATTGAATGAGGGACTTTCCAGCACGTCTTATGCTGGAGGGACGTGCTGGTAACGTGATGAGACCTGAGGCCTACGGGAGACGGGAGGAGACGGGAGGAGACGGGAGGAGACGGGAGGATACCCTCGGGACTGTCGGGAACTCTCGGAAACTCTTGAAAACTATTGGTGACTTTAGAAGACTCTCGAGCACTCTCGGAGACTCTCGGAGAATTTCAGCAATCCTCGGTATCAACAGTTCATTGCACTAGCCCGATTTCCGGCTCGGCATTGGCACGGAGTCGGATATACTTGTCGCAGTATCCGATTTCGGATGCTTCATGGGCAATGAAAAGCACCGTTCCCTCGTAGTTGTCGATAATATCCTTGCACTGTTGGATTCGAGCCTCTTCCATTGTCGAGAAGGCTTCATCCAGAAGCACTAACTTGGGCTCTTTGACCAGTGCTCTGGCAAAAAACACTGTTTTTTGGTCAGATAGAGATAAGTCTCCAACAATGGCTGCTGGATCCAGGCCAAACTCGTCAATCAGAGATTCGATTTTATCGATTTGGGCTTGCGAAAGTTTCTCCCGTGGGATGGGGACAAAAGAACCGACAACGAGACCGGTGGAGATAGTCTCAAAGACAGTCATCTTCTCCACAGGGAAAGCACTTTGAACCTCAGGAGCTGCAAATCCAATTTGACTGTTTATGTCAAAGTAGTTCGTCTTGCCAATTTTATGGGGCATTCCAAATAGCTCCAACTGGCCCTTCCAGGCTTGTGGGTGATCTGCTGTGATCAGAGACAGCAGTGTACTTTTCCCAGTCCCGTTGTCTCCTCGTATATGCCAGCGTTCGCCCTCTTTGATCTCAAAGTTGAGATCTTTCAAAATGGGTTTGCCGTTGTATGAGACAGATGCATTATTGAATTTGATGGCTGTAGGTGCATTTTGCAGCTTTTTAGCTCGTTCTATTCTCTTCTTCTCCAGAGGTTCTCCTTTTGCGAGGTTTTCCTCTTCCTTGGCCAGCTTCTCATTAATGAAAAGCAAGTCTTCGTCTTTGGACTTGAACTCAGCCACATGATCCATTACCGACTGTTTGTCCCCAGCAACTATTATCCCGTTCTTCCCCACTACCGCCACATGAGTAATCCAATCGGGCAATGGATCTTGGTATCTCAAGCCCACTATAACAGATGGATTTGGTGACAGGGTTCCCAGAACATCTGAAACAGTCTTTTTTGCGGTGGGATCCAAACCCAAGAACGGTTCGTCAATTATAAGCAGCTTTGGCTTGGCTATCAGAGCCTTGGCCATCCGAGCCCTTCTGGTCTGGCCGTTACTGAATCCCAGGATCAAGCGATTCTCCATCCCTTCCAGCTGCAACTTCTGCAGTATATCCTTGATGTGCTCTTCATCAACATCCAGCCCTGCCGTGGTGTTGATTTGGCTGCCGACCATAAACTCCCGCAGAGTTTTATCCTCCACAGCTTTGAAGAACTCAAACCGAGCTGACAAATGAACGCGAGGGGCATTGCTGTTTTTGAACTCCAAAAATGAGATTGCGGAACTCGGCCAGGCGCCTGATTTGGCAAGAAAGGGATATGTGAGAGACAGCGGAGGGGAAGCCAGATGCTTGGAGGCCAGCACTTCCAGAAGTTTAGTCTTATGGGTGCCAATTATAGCCCATTCTTGGCCAGTTTCAATTGTGAGAGATTGCGGTTTGGGAAATATCCTCTGCGGCGTAGAGCGCCCAGGAGTCAGTGCAGACAACACTGCGTCTTTCAACGCTACAAGTGCCTGGTACTTCACTCTCGAAGGTCTCATTGTATTTTGAAATAATCGTACATGTGGCAATCGGCTTTCAGCTCACTGAGGGGCTGTTGACTGCTATTGAGGGTCGTACCATAACCGCCAAGACGTAAGGAGTGAAGAAATGGATAGAAGCACTGAGTAAAGTTTCAGTATTTCTAGTTACAAGCTTTTCGATACCTCAGTCCATAATAGACTCTTGATAGTGTTGTTAGGGATAGAGAAATATGAAATCATGAGATGTCTACTGTTCATTCAAAAAGTCGGCCAGCCCCTTGATGAAGAGATATGATGAGACGCGATGTCTTGTTGTGTGCAGATCTGAGGTGAGATGCGAGGGTACTTACTGCGGAGAGAGAAGATAGGCTGAATGGGATGAGGTCAATGAAGAGACCAGGTGAGCCGTTGAACGGGCAATTAGCGATAGAAAAGAGACTCGCGAGAGGGGGTTGCCGCCTGCAGGAGTTCAACGGAAATGTGACAGTCGAAGCTCATTATGCGAACAGAAACTGCAAACTTTTGAGATTGATAATCCTTACTTGCAGCTAGGGAAATAGTATATAATCCAATAACCAATTATGACAGAAGCAACTTTCAATAAATAGTAATAATATGTACAGAGCTAGGGAGACACGGCAAATACTTGAGTGAGCCTATGATGACCAAAGGGGGTATGCGTGGTATCCATCCTGTGTGAAGGTCACTCATTGAGGACCGCACGGCTGCCGTGAGTGGGATCCGACGGTGTCAGTTATATCAACCGATGGCACATGGGATCCGCAGCTTCATGTTCGCATAATGCTTGTTCCCCGCAAATGAAGGGGTCAGCACTAAGTTCTGTCAGAGGGCTTTATATCAGAGGACTCTGGCGGCGCTTCAGGCTCCGCTTCCTCTTCAGGGACCAAAGCATCAGCCTTTTCAAGCAACTCTCCCAATTCTCCACTATTATTCATGTTAGTATCGATCGACCTTGATGACTGGACACAGTTGATTCTCATGACAGTCTCTGGTTGGAACACAACTTACGATTGAGCCATAGCCATGACGATATCACAGCCACCAATAAACTCGCCCTGTACGCATATCAGTTAGTAAGTTGGCACGCAAATACTGCCACTCTCAAAACACCAGCAAGACAGGCATTACTCACATCAACGTAGAGCTGAGGAATGGTAGGCCAGTCGCTGTATTCCTTGATCCCATTTCTCAGTTCGGCGTCTTCCAAAACGTTGAATGCAGCAAACTTCTGAGGATCAACGCCCTGGTGACCTAAAACCTGAATAGTAGCCCTGGAGAAGCCACACTGAGGAAACTCGGGGGTTCCCTTCATGAACAACACAACCTTGCTACTGTGCACGGCATTGTCAATAGCCTTCCGAGTCTCATCAGACAGAAATCGGACAAACGAGAAAGAGGGCTTGAACGCCGTCTGAGCCCGGCTCATCTGCCAGAGTCTCGAGCTGCTACTGCTCAAAGCTTGTCTGAACATGTTGTAGATGTGTTATCTGTTGGATGGCGTTGGACCCTTAAAACTCTGGAACACGTCTATGCAATCTTCGTGATCTCCAAAGAACGCAACAAGTGATAGTCACTCCAGTGCTGCCGTCTACTCTAGAATGGTTTGACTTGCAATATGACTCAACTTACTAAGGAGTTTTTTCTGTTTATCCTTTGCTGATTCAAGGATACTTATCTGGCTCTCTGCTGCTGATGACTTAGAAATGCTCTGCTTACTATTGACTGTTATTATGGGACGAGACCTGAAGAAGAGGACAGGGTAACTCCTTTTAGGAGGAGACTTGATGTGTAGGGTCTGAAACTGCATCAGACTCTCACTGTCACGTGAATAAATAAGGGTCTGAAGAAGATGAAGAGCTTCTGTGATGTGATTGATAGCTCTCTTCAACTAATTCAGTGAAGAAGAGCTATAATGAGTAATAGAGAGATTCTATGTATATGTACATGGTTTATACAGTAGTAGTCACCGTCAATAAGTATGCATCGCATTGTTGAGACAGCAGAGTAGAGATGCAGTTGTATGTCTAAGGAGGGTCTGGACTCAGATCCACCTCAGATACTCTCAAGAAACGCCAGGGCCTGTTCCAGCCTCATTTTCTCGGTTCCCACAGTGACAATCGCCGTCTTCTTCGCCTTCAAAAGTGTCTCGCCTTGACTCTGCAAAACTGACAAGTACTCGGCACTGGAAAGGCCCCCATCTTCGTACTTGGCTGCTCTTTTTCTTATCAGCTGCTTAACCAGTGCGCTGGTTTTATCTCCAAACGGTCCCAGAAATTTATTGATTAGTTTCAGATTCCGCTTTGAGCTGCTCGTGATGGTCTTCAGGTAAGCCGCCTCGCTGAGAACAAGGAGCCGCGCTGTTGCGAAGACAATCAGAGTCGGTTCCCCCATTTCATTGATACGCAAAGCTTCTTTCCACGACATTCCATTTTGGGCCACTGAGTCATCAAACTCATCGGCATCAAACTCCGGGTCGGCTTCAGCTGCGCGTCGCTCTTCCTCTTTCAGAACCTCAGAGAACAAGGGATACCCCACCGTATCCCACCAAGAAAGTCGTCCCTTCAATTTATGTTTGACAGCGTGAGAATGAAACTCACTCCCGAGACTGACTGTAGTGAAAGGGTTATTCCAGATAGAAAACCCATACCGCACTAGCAGAGTCTCGTTCCCAAGATCTCCATATGTGTTGAAGATTTCCTTTCCCTTGGGTATGGATTTCAATGATGAAATGTCACAACACTCCATGTCATTCACTGTCTCATCTCTCACCTCAGCCTCGATAATCTCTTCTTCTTCTTCACTGTCACTTGGTATCATAAGCTCGCCAGCTATTTCTACCTGGTATTCCTCTTCCTCTTCCCATTCTTCATCTGCCTCTGGTTCTTCTGCACTCTCTGTGCCTTCACTTTCCTCATCGCTCTCACATACATCTTCCCTATGATCGCAGGACAAAGCGCCACACACAATGCACACATCTTCTACTGTTTCCAGTGCAACATCAGGATCAGAACTGTGGTTGAACAGATCGGCTCCTGGAACCAAAGCGAGTCCGTGATACTCATCGACATCAAACGCACGACTTCCTACTTTGCACACTAATTGCTCAAAAGTCTCAACCTCCATAGGTCGCAAAATAGTCTTGTGAGCTTCCAAAAAGGGTTTCACTTTACCATGAAACAGCTCCACGTATTTGTTCTCATCGAGTTCCTCCAGAATGAACGGTTCAGACCCTCTGAGTAGCTCTTTCTCCTCATCAGACCAAAACTGGGGAAGCAGTGAGAAGTCGCTGTTCATCACATACTCGGTATAAGGGGCCCATGGTGAGGTTTCCTTCAGCCCGTATTCAAACCAAAATGCAAGAACGAGAGCAACGAGCTGCGTGAACTCAGCTCCAGCCAAGAGATTGCTGATTCCACATCTTCATCTGAACATGTTAGAATTGTGTATCAAATGCACTAGAAACGCCGAATGCTTCATCCGGTTCCCTTTCCGACATATAAACTCACGTTTTTGCAGACAGAATGTTGTCTTTATGAACGGAAAAAAGTCTCTGATCAGTCTTTATCCGTCGTTTGGCAAAGACTCCCAATCCGCCTACTGGTGATGGCTTGATTTCTAAAGCGGGATCGACTATCTCACTGTTCTTGGCCAACCAGGAGTAGAACTCCGGCTGCAAAGAGGCCATGATGATACTTCTGCACAGATGTGTTCTTCAGCCTCCTATCGCACTTGACAGCAAAGTATAAACAGAAAGAGAATACGAGCCATTGTTTATCGTATTCATCCTTATAATGAAATTTTCATAGG